>QOCX01001087.1:0-31589 GCA_005959815.1 Sarcophaga bullata | reverse complement strand
TTCGTTCTAAAGCGTTAATTATTTGTTTGAATATTAATTTTTATTTTAAGTAGAAAATATAATAAATACACTATTTTTTTATTTTAATACTTGTTTTGTACATTGCTTTTGGCTAGAGAAAAGTAAGAATTGCTTTTGTGCTGTTAGCTTAGCCTTTTAATACTCAGGTAAACTGATCACGTTTCAGTTGAAATCGACACTTAAAGCGTAAAGGTTGTTGTTAATAAAGATTTAAAAGTGAAAATATAGTCTTTTTAAATATAGTGTAAAATATTGTAAAAATAATGGTGTTAAAACCCGGCTTAGAGGAACAAATATTAGAATTAGAAAAATGGCTTAAAACTCAACCGCAATTACCCCAAGATATAGGTATTTTTTTAAATAATATTTATTTGTTCATGAAAGTGCAAATGATTACAAAATAATAAGAAATAAATGTACACAGATATCCATGATATTAGTTATTTATTTAATAATAATTGTTTACAAAACGATGAAGTGTTAATTGAAATTAAAAGGAAATTGCGTTAAATATTGTCTTTACAATATGTTTGCCAAGTAAATAAAATATTTTGTGTAAATATTAATACTGTTTCAGCTTACCGTTTTGTTTGTTAATTTCTATTAATAAAAACAAATACGTCATGACATTTAAATTAAAAATAATTTTTTTTTCATAAACTGAATCAGTATTCTGTTGCACCTGTTCGGATTTTTAAATTATTTTTTTAAAGAAGTTTGTATAATTTACTTTTTTTTTATTAATAAAATCATATTTATATGCCATAAACGTTTTAAAATTAATTACAAAAAATATTCCTAAAAGAAATGCGTACAAAATCACCTTGCCTTGTATTAATAATTAATAAAATTAAAAAATTTTGCTTTGTAAGAACGAACGAACTTCCAGAAAGGACACATAGAACACTTATATCTTCCTTTAAACATTCTGTTAATATTAAAAGTAATAATATTCGGGTTAATAAAATTTTAACAAAGCAAGCTGTTAAATACAACATAATTAGATCAACTGTTAATTATCAGAGGAACATAATAAACAATTTAAGAAACTCAACTTCCGCCAGAAATTCAATGCAAGGGCAATATAATGCAATTTAAAACAGCAATTTCAACACACTTTTCCTTTTCTTTTTTTAGATTTATTCATTTGCTAGGCTAAATTAAATTTAATTAATATAATTTTACTTTTTTTTTTAACATTTTTGTGATTAACTTATTCATTATATTTTATCATTTTATCATTTTATTAACTTAATTTTTATAAACAGTACTTTTAAATAAGATATATGCTTGTTGTACTGGTTTTAATCAATAAATAAATAAATAAATAAATAAAAATAAATAAAAATAAATATGTTAACTAGGGTATTAAGTGATATATTAACAAGATTGGTTTCTTATTCTTATTAAACATTTATTAGCAACTAACATTGTCATGTTAAATATAATGTCAGTTAACAGAAAACAAAATAAATTTTAACGGTGCTACTAACAGCTTATGTGGAATATGTAACAAATTACGAGAATAAAAGAGCGTTTTTATATTATTTTTCAGACAAAATTTTTCTCAAGCGTTTCATTTACTCAATGTATGGAGATTTAGAAGAAGCCAAACGGCTGCTACTGTTAAACTTTAAATTGCGCAACAAACATAGTCATATATTCTTGCAAAGAGATCCTCTAGATGAGGGTTCGCAAAAATTATTGCAAGTGGCGTAAGTTGAACTTAAAAACCTAAAATTAAAACTAAAAAAACCAGTTAAACAACCTTTTGTAAAAACAATGCGATAAAACTATTATTTTTAGCGATTTAATACCATTGCCAGGCAAAACACCAGACAATTACAAGCTTCTCATTTATCGTTTGATTGACCATGATGCAGACAAGGTGAGTAAATGGACAACAACTTGTTTTACCAATAAAAGTTGGTTTTCTTTTCTTTTTTAACCCAGTTCAACTTTAATGATGCCATCAAAGTATTTTTCATGATGGCCGACTGCCGTTTTGCCACTACAGACGAGGATGTGGATGGTGAAATACCTATATTCGATATGTCTGGCTATAGTTTAAAACACTTGACAAAAACTGTTTTGTCCTCATTGCGTATTTACATGAAATTTGTACAGGAGGCCCACCCAGTGAGAATTAAACAAATACATGTTTTAAATAGCCCCTCGTACATGGATAAGGTGTTAACGGTAGTTAAGCCGTTTATAAAAAGTGAAGTTTTTAAATTGGTTAGTTTATATAACAATCTGGAGATTAAATTGAAAATAATTTTTAATTGATGTTTTTAATTTGCTTTGCTTTAAAGATTCATTTTCATTTGCCCAATGCTGATACACCCTATAAATATTTTCCTCAAGCTATGCTGCCACAGGAATATGGTGGCCAGGCGGGTAGTTTAAAAGATTTAAAAACATATTGGTTGGAGAAATTAAAGGAGAAAAGGGGCTATTTGATGGACTATAATAAATGGCAAATGGATAAAACTAAAAAACCTATAAACATAACAGAAAAACCATTGAAAAATTCTGCCATAGAACATAGTTTTAAAAATCTGGAAATTGATTAATTTTATTATATGTTCAAATATTTAAATTTAAAAGTTTTTTGTTAGAATTATTAGGTTTTTCTAGTTTAAAATGTTTTTTAATGCTATTCTTGAATTGTTTTTATAATTTAGTTAAAATTTTTTAAATTTTTAAAATGATTTTAAAAGTCGTTAATTTGAAACTGTTTTTGCACGGTTTAAGCCTAAAAATATTGTTTATTTCGATTTGTTTCGATTATTGCAAGTTTTAAATGATTTTAAACACCCTGTTATATTAAACAGTTCATCATATGCACACATAAAAAATGTAAACAAAGCATAAATGTGGGTGTAATGGATTCTTTTTATGTTAATAAAGTCATATAAATATGCATGTGTGTGTAAGAGAGTTAGTTTATTTGAATATTGAGCAATCCAAATAGAAAATGGAGAGCAAGAAAATAAAACATAACAGTTTATCATGACTAAACATAAAAATTGCATTCAGACACATACATACATGTGTATGTATATTTTATGCTTCCTTTTTGTATTGTTTAACTGTTTTTTCTATTGTTTAGTTCTTTGCTCTCTTTTTTTCTATCCTTTGTAATATCATTACGAAACCCTTGTAAGTATGGGAAGTGCACTTGGTCTGTAATAAAAGATTTTCTGTTTAAACGTTTGTGTTATTCAACAAAAAAAAATGAGGAAGAGGAAGAGAGCATTGCTATAGAGTAAGAGTGCAAATAAAGGGAGAGATGATAAGTGTGTTAATTTGCATTTCTAGTTGAAATGTTATGCTACTTTAAACCTTCACTGGTGTAACTAAATGGTGATAATTTAATAAAACATGAGAGTAAAGCTTTAAAACAAAAAAAAAACATAAATTGTTTAAATCCATAAAAAATATATTTATATTGTTTATTTTCATTAAACAATTTCTATTTAATTTAAATTAAATTTTAGCTGACAGAAGCAATTTTTGCTTCTCATATTAAATCTATAAATTTCTTTTTTTTTTTGCTTATACAATACAAAACCTTTAAGAACATCCAACATGTTGCCTGACATACCATGACCGTGTGTCATACCGCCAAAATAGTAAAATTATACAACAATACATGTGCATAAACTCAAATATAACACACAAACACACACAAAAAAGAAAAAATTCAAACGAACATTGTTAAAGTTTCAATTAAACTTGCCTAGAGCAATAGACACTGACTGACAGACTAGTTCGCATTTAAGTGTCGTGCATAACGGTTTACAAATTTTAAATACATATAGAGAGAGCAAATATATATAAAAAGTGTCAGCAATAACAAAACAATATCAAAGAAAAAACAATTTTAAAGTGTTTAAATTGAAAAACAGTTGAAGTGTTAAAAAATATACAAAAAAAAAAATAATAAATAATAAATATTAAAAATATATATAAAAAATAGTTTTTATTGTGTTATAAAATTAACAACTTTTTAATTAAAATCAAAATTCATTTTGAAATAATTAAAGACTTAAATTAATACAAATTTAACAAATAGAAAAAAAAAATAAAATATATTACGTAAGCCCCCTCAAATTATACATGTTAAATTTTTTTATCAAAAAAAAAAAAAAATAATATATAACTTGCCACAATTAATAAAACTTTAGTATTTTTATACTTGGTTTCAGCTTTAAGTTATAGTCAGTCGGTCTTCATTTATGCCTTTTGTATTAGTATTTGGCATAAGCCTTAACATCATCTAACTCCCTCTCACTAACTCTCTTCCTTTTAATAGTAGATACTCACACAAATAATTCTTTTTTCATGTATTATTTATTTTCATAACAAATAACATTCTTTTATGGAAATGTATGTACATAATGCGTGTGCATATATCTCTGTATATGTATGCCAAGTAATTTTTGTACATTTTGCTATTTTGTTTTGTATTGTTTGGGGTTTTTTCAGTTTAATTTTATGTTTTCTTTCTTATGTGAGTGTTTGTGTGTTGGAAGTTATGTTGTTATTGTTAAGTATTGTCAAGTATGGTCTTAAATACCAAATGTAGGCGGTTTTAATACTTTTCACAGCAAAGATCAGAACAGTCTTTACTGCTTCAAATCTGGACTGGGTCAGAGACGTAACACGATAACTCTCAAAGTCCAAAGGAAGACACTTAGCAGATTCTAAATATTACTGCATTGTGAGTACTTCTATGCAACTCATGGTCATGGCCAAATGATCAGTGTAACAGTATGAATCACCCTTATGTCGTAGAAGAAGGAATCATTTGGGCTTTCACCATGCAGATGATCTTATTGATGTCGAGAATGAACAGTATAATTAAGAATTTAAGTGGCTTCTTCAGAAGCATCGAATGATTTCAGGGATACTATAACATTAGCAGCGGTATTTGTTATAGAACTTAAGAAAATAATGGAAATTAAAACATGAATAATATAAAAACGCTATTTGGACACACTGTTTATGTGTTTATGTTTTTAGCTTTTCAGGTTTTGTATGCTTTGTTTGTGCCGGTTGGCATGTTAACCTCAAAAATATATAGTGTATACGACACACAAACATTTCTTTCTATTCCTCTTCTAAGATGGTATTCTATTTAACATGATAAGGCAAATTGCAAATTTAAATATATGCAAGTGAATATATGTACATACAATGTATGTGTGTATTTCTAAGAATATTTAATCACACATAATTTCATAGCCACTGTGATTGGTATGGAAGCAGAAAAAGCATAAAAGTACAATGGGAGAGAGAGCAAGGGATACACACATATATGCAAGTATATATTTGCTTCCAACTTCCAACATGTTCGATAGCCGGCATTTTTATTTTGCAAATTGAGGGGCAAAAACTAACAGTTTTGCGCTCTCGTTTTTCTTTTCTCTCTCCTTGAATTAAAATAAACAGTAAATTAAATGTTATTGTTATTAGAATTTCTTTTTCTTTATGTTTTCTTTATGTATGCATGCTTATGGGCAGACGTCGGCACAAGGAGAACATGATAAAAATGTGAGTGTATTGTGAGAGGAATGCGTATAACCCAGAGGAAAATTGTCAGTAATATTTTCAAGTGTAACCTAATATTTTCAAGTGTAACCTATTAATATGTATATGTGGTGGAAAATATAGAAAAACTGTACAGTGTCAAAGCCCGAAAGGCTGCGTATTTAGCTTGACAAATATTCTTCCAGAAATGGAGATCATTTCTCATTGTTATTAAAGAATCTCATGGGAAAATAGTCAATCCTACTGTGATATTTTTTTGGGTGTCATTGAAACCTGAAACAAAGCCTTCGTGATGTTCTTGTCCTATATGTGTAAAAAGCGGAAGATGTTCGGCCCCCGGGGGATATTAGTGCAGACGTCTGCTTATGGGTATGGATTTCTTTTTGTTATTAATTTGTGTTGTGTACAGCGTTTGTAATGATGTTGTGTGTATATGTTATTTTATTTTGTTGTTTGCATTTTTATTATTGTATTAGTTCGTGTTATTGTCAATTCATAGTTAGAGTGGTTGTTATTATTACATGCAAAGCTTACAAACCGCTGAATTAACATAATCATACATAGTACCGGCAGACAGACAGACAGAGGGGATGTTAAAAAACAATAGACAACTGAATAAAATAATATTGAACATGAAATCGACAGCAAATTGTAATTTATTGAAATGTTTTCTATTGTTTTATTTATTTTGTTTGTTGTTAAAAGGTTATTAAAGAAACTTTATGCGTACCTTGATATTATTTAAGGGTTACCATTGTTAATTTTGAAAGATACAAAGTTATGTGGGTCAAAGTTTAAAGCAAATAAATGTAATGTTTATATTAATATTAAGCAAATATGTATGTGGACTTTTTAATAATTAATCACTTTTATTGCACAGTTTTCCTATCGTTTACTGTCTAAGAACCTCAAGGAAGTTAAAAACAAGGTTTATATAAAACCAAATAATCGTTTATTTGTTTATTGCTTATTTCTATTTTTTATTTTATTTGTTTATTTTCAACAAAATTTTAACAAGAAATACGTTACAAAATATTATTACGTTATGAAATACATAAAATTAAAACCACTTTATTCAATCAATTAGTTTTTGGAAATCATTTTTAACTCCAGAAGGACTCAATAGATTAGAGTATTTAGGTATTGGGTTTCTGCTATGTTTGTTAAACAAATTTATTTTTTTCATCTTGAAAACCTTTAAAAAACCTAACTTGCTATTGCTAAAACATATAATTTAACGCTTTGCGTCTGGCCTTAAGTGTTAGTGAACTTATATGTTAAATACATATACAATGGAGAACAAAAAAAAAACAAAAAAACAATAACTAAATAAAAAATTACCCATTAAAAATTATCGTAAAGAAAAAGAAGAAGAAACAATTTCTAACTAAAGTTGTAAAGAAACTTCAGCAATAAATTTTGTAAATAGTGAAGAACGAAGAGAAACAACGAAAAACTATAATAACAAAGAAAAGCTATTTAGTTTTATTGTAAAGGTCATTGCATTAACCTAAAACTTTAGTAACCCAAAAAAAAAGAAAGAAAAAAAAAAACATTTTGCCAATTACACGAGCCAAGTTTACCATAAAACTTATCGTTTAAGTGTTTACAATTTAGCTTCTTTAATACAACTTTTACTTACATAAGGGATTTATACTGGCGCTTTCCTCAAATTTCTAAATTTCAAATTTCTAAAGACTGTTCTAAATGGCAGCAGCTTACACAACAAGACACTAAATTTTACTGTTAACTTAGCTTTAACACGTTAAAATATTGTTTTTTCCATTCTATTTGATTTCATTTTAATAAAAATGATTCCGCGTTTTTTGTATTTCGTTTCATGTTGATGACACTAGTTTTTTGTATTTCTGTTTATTTTTTTGGCTGCATTCGTTCGCTGTTATGGTGTAGAATTTGATTTATTTTTAGAGCAATAGAAATAATTGTTGTTTTTTGCCAACAAAAAAAACAAACAACTGAAAAAAAATATTTGTTGGCCTTATAAATTACAGATATTTTTTGATTTTTCCTGCTCTAAAAGCAAAAATATTTTGTTTCAAATGACTTTGTTAAAACAGGGTGTTGCAAAAGAACATGATCAAAAAACGAATATTTAAAGAGAAAAACCTGTGCTTTATTGCTTTCAAAAAAAATTAAATAGTGAGATATTTCAAAACATAAACCTGTTTTCTATTGTCTTCAAGTAACTCAAGCAGAGAGTAATAACACAGAGAAATAATTTCCAAACCTAAACGTGTTCAAGGACTCTATAGAGGTTTAAAATGGAGAGCGAAATATTTTTAGTACATAAACCTGCATTTTATTGTTCCCAAGTAACAAAAAGAGAGATTAAAAACAGGAAGAAATAATTTTCAAACGTAAACCGTTATTTTTACGTTTTTAAATAACTTAGTTTTGCCGTTGTGTGTATTCTTGTAAGCATATATTTATCCAAAAAATAACTTTTTTTGATTGGAACAACTTTAATATAAGTTTACCCTTAACTTAAACACATTCTTGGCCTTCAATAACATTTAGTCTTAAATTTTTAAGGCATTTAAAGCAACTTCCTTCGAAATTTGTTTGTAGCCATAGAACTACGTTCTCTTACTGTATATCAAATGGAAAATAAAGCAAAAACCTTAAACCTTAATTTCAAACATCGCATGTCTATGTTCGTGGCATTTTACTTTTAGCATTTTTTTCTTTGGTCTAAATGCGAACGACGTCGTTTAACGCGGTATTTTATTATAGCTGGCGGTATATTTTTTAGATTGAAAAGAAATGTCTATGGTTCATAAGATTCCTTATTTTTAATATTTAACTATAAATTAGCATAATACAGAAAGAGAGAGATAGCGAGAAAAAAACATATCAAAGACTATGATGACGTAATTTTCACAAAAAAAAAAAACAAAAAATAAAATAAAAAACGAACTTTTCATATAAGACTTATCATAGAAAACTAAGAGTACTACGCGAGCGTTAAGCGTTAGGTGTTGAAAACATTGTTTTTGTCATTAAATATATATTTAAGTTTTATTAAAAATTATTTAATAATATACATTTAATTTTATTTTATTCATAGCCTTTTTTTTGTGTTATACAAAAACTTGAAAGAAAAAAAATTCATTATTTAGTGCTTAATAACAGAATGGCTGAGATTTTATAACGTATGTTATTTTGCGTATGAAATCGTCATATATTTCATAAAATTATTGTAGCTTAACATGACGTATGAGTAATTTTTAATTATATCAATACGCATTCGACATAAGCAACCAAACAAATATTTGCGCTAGACAAAAAAACTAAAGCAACAACGGCAACTACTACTACACATACAAGCAACGAAAAGAAATGCTGTTTATTTATTTTTTTTGTTTGTCGTCATTCTGTCTCCAATGAGTACAAATTAAATGCTAAACACAAAAAGTTTTAAACTGTAAGTGTGGTTGAGACACACACAGAAAGAGAGAGTGAGAGAGCGACTGGCTAAGAGAACAAAAGAGATTAGAGCTAAAAAAAAATTGCCACGAGAAAACAATATCAAAGAGGGCAATAAACTTGTTGGAAACCATAGTGCCAGCAAGTAATAAAAATTGTAAAAGAAACTACACACACGTAAGTATACACATACACATATAATATAAGTATAAATTCAGGAAAACACAAAAACATGAACATTAACATACAATAGAAAAAAACAACACGGCATACATATTGTGTTTTGAAACAGTAAAATCTCTCTTTAAATGTACTTGCGAATTGATAACAGCATATGAGCAGTTCACATGTTCCACTTATTTGAGAAATAACTGTTTGTCCGGCATCATTTTTTTTTCGTTTTTCATTTTTTTAATTAAAATCTTTTTTGTATTAATTTCATTAAAAAGCATTTTGCTTAAACATATTTGTTGTTTCTGTTAAATATTTCTTTCTTTATAAAAACAAACAAGCTATACCAAGATTTAAAAAGAGAAAATTTGAACAATAACTCAAGGTTTTATTATAAAGAGACACAGACACAGCCAGTCTGCGAGTCTCTGAGAGAGAGAGAGGGAGAGAGAAGAAATAAGATAAAAGCCATTTTAGATACTTTAATTGAAATTGAATAAAATAACCACTCCACAGATACCATAAAGACCCTTTGTGTTAAAGGATAGTGTAAGCCTGTTTAATGAATTTAATTTACAAATTAAAGCGGATAAAATGGGAGCACATTCAATAAAGTTATTTACAGGGAGAAAAAAGCTCAAAACAGTAGAATCTTAAAAGCAGGCTAAGAACAAAAGAATTAAAATAAAAGCCTATTTAATGAATTTAATTAGGTGGTTTCAAAACCGACGGTGTGGCAAGGATGCCAGTTGCAAAATGCCTACATATGAAGTGTCTCATTTATTTAGTTAAAGGGTTGCCAGTTTAACAACAGGATAACGCAAAAAATTAGTTAAAACTGCACAAAAAAAGTGATGATTCAAACCACTAAACACTTTTCGAGCATTGCAGGGTGATTTTAATCGTCATACTGTGCACAGGAATTGTTAAAAATTATAAAGAAATTTTAAATGACTGGAAGCTTTATAGATGTGATCATTTCTGCGCAACATTGCTACGATGCTCCATTAAATCAATAGAGTTGAATACTCTTCCTGTTATTAGTGAGCACATTCATCTACTCCTGTACTTAGTCGAGAAGCATAAAACTATACTTTAAAGCCCTGGTCTGTGCCAGAGAATTGCATTCCATTCTCAGTCGGATGCGTTGTAAATAGTAAGGAGATGGATTAAATTTTGATCCTGTAATAGAAGATTATGAACTGGACCGTATGTGTTTAGCATTTTTCTTTATTTGAACTGACGATATACATACATACATACATATATACATAGTTGACTGAAATTTTGTCGACTGGTAGTAGCAATGTTCCCCTATATTATTACGCTAAATTTTTGTTTTTACGCTTGTATGTACATACGTGTGTGTATTTAATTTTATCTCTTTTGTCATTTGAACAATATTGTGTTCCCCAATATTAAATTTTCATTTTTTATTGAGTTCTCTTTATACAGTATCTCTATCTTATTGTCTCGTTAGTTATTGCATTTTCTTATTTTCTTATTTTTTTGTTTTTTTTAGCATTTCTCTGTCAATATGCAAAAATTCTTTTTATTAATCGTTTGCATTTGCTGTCACTGGTGCTGCTATTAAAAAAGTAGCACAAGATGGATCCTCGCAAACAGAAACGTCTTGGCCTGGCGCCAATTGCATCATTTGAAAAATCTTTTGAGGATACAACATCATTGACTCCTTCTATCTCACAACAGCAGGTAGCAGCAGCGTCCAATGCACCAACATTCGAAGAAATATCGTCGTTACCATTGCAAGAGAAGTATAAAGATGAGGAGGTGGTGGCAACACATTTGCCCACAAATATTAACCAGCAAGTGGACTACACTCAAGAGATTGCCAAAGAATTTTATGGCAATGGTGATGGTGATGGTAATGGTAATGCAGGCGTTATACAAAAAGTAAGTACTAGTACTCTCGTGATTCTTTTACTTGAATAATGTTATACAAAAAACTGTTCTTTTTGGAAATTGAAAATTTTATTTTAAACAATTAAGGCTTGTTTTAATGACATTTGAATGCACTTATGCAATAAGAGTTATAGTTTAGTTTTCCCACTTAAAAGATTTTATTTATTTATTTATTTATTATTTAAATAAATAAATAATGGAAATTATTATTTATTTCCAAATCTTTCAAAAATACTTGATAATAATCTTGATCACTTGGTTATAACGGTATCAATAAATGAAGAATTTAAAAATACAACAACAACAATATTTCAAATACACAAACACAAATAAATTAAACGTTTTGACACTTGAAGCACTCATACATTTATGGCATACAAAATAAAAACCACGCTCTCTCTGTCTCTCTCACTTTTGCAGTGAAAATGTTAAACATTTATGTGTACACACACGATATAAAATAAAGAAAATTATTACAAGTTTCTTTATAAATACACACTTAGACACAATAACAAGAACAACAACAACACGATACTTAATCATGCACGCACGCACGTACAAAATACGTCGCGTACGTACGCTGTCAGTATTGGAATTTAACATAAACAGTTAAACAAAATACAATAACCACATGGAATAATTTAAACAGAGTAAGAGTACAAAAAAAAAATGAGTATGTGTTATTGTATTAATAAATGTACGAAATATATGCTAGCAAAACATGGCACAAAAACTAAAGTCACGTGGCTATTGAAATAGTTTCAAAACGCACAGACACTGTTGTTAGACACACACATACACAAATTCGCTTATATGTATGGGGTATGCTTTTTCATTTTAACAGTTTGCAGTTAAATATTGTAAGAGAAAATCAGAAAAACTATCGCATAGTTATGATATACATCAGTTTAAAAGCAGGGTGGCAGTCAGGCATACAGTAACAAAAAAAAAAAAAAAGAAGAAAATGACTGTATAGCAATTTAACATGTGCGTGCCTGTCAAAGTAGCTGTCAAATATTTAATATTGATATGTAAACAATGGTTAAACGAATGCTAAACATTTAATGCTATATGTATAGCCATATACTCTCATACAAAATAAATACTCAAGAGAGAGAGAGAGTGAGAGAGTGAGAGAGAGAGAGAGAGAGAGAGTGTGAGAGTGTGTTTGTAAAAGCTACAGAGAGAATTCAGAAGGTATCACATTAAAACGGTGTCAACAATAGTAAATTGATACCCTAAAACCGCTGTTAATATTACAAATTAAGGGTTTTCTTTTTATAAAGTAATTATTGTTGTTTTTCAAGTAAATGCAGTAATCAAGGCTCTAGGCTGAGCCATTTATTTTCGAAAATACAACAAAAAAAACAATAACAAAATAATAAAAAAATTACATGAATAGGGACAAACAAAGATCAAATTACAATAACAAAATCACATAGAAACACCATGAATACTAGAAATAAAACAAATAACAATAATCCAATTTTCTAGAAGTTGCCACATACCATGAAAACTAGAGAATAGACGAATAACAATAAGAAATCAACAGTAAGTTTCTAGAAATTGCCAAACCGAAAGTAAATTGATAAGTTTTATTCTTATAATAAAAATATCATGTACAAAATTGCAACTAAAGAGTGTTGTTAATTTAAATTAATATGTATATACTAAAAGATATAAATAAACAATTCCATTTACTCAAATCCATAGGCAGCAAATGTTAAAAAAACGCAAAATGATATATTTTTTGTTGTTATCAAACAGCGGTTTTTTAAGGGTTTTTGCTTATTTCTGTTATTAGCAGAAAACTTTCCTTGAAAAAAAGCTTTTTAAGCAAACAGCTGTTGAGAGAGAGTGTAAGAATGCTTAACGTGTGTGTGTATATAGTAGAGTATTGTTTACGTTTGAATCTTTCGTATGTGTGTATGTATGTGTATCTCAATTTTTAGGGGTTACAAGCTTTAAGGGCAAACAGTCTGGCCTCAGTTTGTATTTGGGCTTAAAAGTGTTGATAACGAAATAAAGATATAACTAGACAATGTAGAATAACACAAAAACGGAACAGAATAAAATTTGTATTGGTGTTAAAGAAATATAGAAAAAAAAGAGAAAATTTATTGGAAAGAAAGAAAAAATGGAGTATAAGTTAAGGATTAAACAAAATAAATGTTTATAAAATAATATTAAACAATACGAAGAGAAAAATATTAAATTAAATCAAATATTGTACAAAATAAAGAAATTTGTTAAAAAAAAGAGAGAAAAGAAATTAAAGAATAATAAGCTAAAAAACTTTTTACAGGCAGTATATGTATTTATGTATGTGTTTAAAAGGTAAAATTATACAACAAAATACTCGTTAAATAGACAAACAATAATGCATTAGAAAAAAAATTATAAAAAAACCACAAAAAAATAAAAGAAAAAGTCACAGAATAAGAAAATAAGAGCAAGCTAAGGTGTTTTATTTATTTACCTGCTGTTAATGCTGATACACCACTAACGGTAAAGACCGAAAAACTCTTTTTGCTCTACGATATGAAGTACTTTATTGCTAAAGAGAGAAACTCCAACTTCACTCTACATTGTTACAACAACAACCCCAAGAAATAATACAAAAACAAATAAAAAAAATCTCATTTCATATTCTTCGTTTTTCTTTACTTATCACAATAACAAGATTTTTGCAAAAAAAAAAATGATGAGCGTGTGTGTGTTGTTCAAGGTTTTACATACGGTCGTGGTTTGACAATTTTTATAGGGTCACTTTTAAAGATGTTCAAAGCTTGTATGTGTATGTGTGTGTATATGCATATGAGTACACACAAAAAGATGCACATTTTTTACAACACCCTCTTCGTATATGATTTCATTTTTCTTTTTGTGTTTTTCCTCTCTCTCTCTCGCTCTCTTATTTCACTCATACATATTTATTAAGCAATATATGTATGTATGTATGTATGTCTGTAGGTATGAATTTTTTGAGTATTAAATTTTATTTTGCGTGTGTGTGTGTACATTTTCATAAAAATATAAACATGTTGCCCCCAGTTGTATGGTACGGTACGTTGGTAGTGTATTTACGCCACTTAGGATTTGACATTATTTGCACTTGTACGAATATTTTATTCAATATTTCTCTTCTCACTCTCTCTCTCACCCAGTGTGTACAGGGAATCGTTTTGTTTGGTTTTAAATATTAATTTTATTGAAATATCTATTGTAGAGAAAGTTTTCTTCTTATAAAATATTTAACTTTTATTTAGAAATCTTGATTTTTTAAATCTTAAATCTCAAGTAAAAGTGTTTGGGTAAATTTTTTTGATAAGAAAGGTGTCTTTGTAAATTTTTTACATCCTCCAAACAAATTAGTAGCATGTTTAATATTTGTTGCACATTTAATTCAAAATTTTCAGAATATTCGACGCTTCGATAAATAGAAATAAGAGGTTGCTTAGATTTACAATCTAGATGTAAAGAAGCACAGCTTCACCAGAGACCAGAAATACTCCAGAATAAAGAGTAGGTCCATTAAATAAATTTCGAACTAGTGGTTGAACAGCCCATCTCTTCTGTCTAAGAAGTATTAAGGAGGAAGATCTGTTTCCATTGCAGTAGTCTCCCATTGGGATGACAGCGTATTCAGTTTAAGCAGTCGAAGGGAACCTTCTAATCAAATAGTACAGAGAGTACTTAAAGTCTTTTTACTTTTTACATTGTTGACTTAAAAAAACAGAGGACTGTGTGCGTTTTGGTTTGTCTTACATACATTTACGAAGCCATTTGAACTGCTGTAACACGTTCGAGAAGTAAAGAGTTGCCTTACACCAAGATTTGTACACACATTTCCGTTGACGTCTACTTATCCAAAATTTTTTAATTTCTTTCTTTCAATACATTTTTTTCTGTCTAATGTAAGCTATTTGAAGAGTATTTTTTACTCCACATCCCTAATTTATGTAGCTATATTTCACTGTTTTTTCTTCGTCTTCTCTAAATCTTACCTTCTTTGTAGGTGTGTGTGTGCATGACCTTTACCCCTTACAAGTGCCTACTTCGAATACAAGGTTACAATGTTGTGCTGCACACTTGTTACCGTTAATTAAACAAACGGTCAAAGAGAAAAGAAATTTTATTTTATTTTCACGTACATGAATTGCCTACAAGCCATTATTAATTTTCAGACAGAAAAAAATAGGAAATCAAGCAGAAGAATTTTAGAAAGTTTTTTTTATAAATATTGGGTTCCCTAAAGAGTTTGGTTACAAAATATTAGACGTTTTTTCGTATTAGTTCTCAAATATGTTCCTTAAACTTTCTGGAAACATTTCATTCAGTAAGGCTTCGTGTGACATTTAATTGGTTCATTTCAGGGTAAAAATATAATATAAATACGCTCACTTCTAGCCTCCTAGTGCTTCATATGCTAGAATATTGATTCTGTAGGTAACCATCAAATGAGACATGAAGAAAGAAAAAAAAATCAGCATTGAAAACCTATTGCTCAAGCACCCAACCATCATACTTGCGGGGTTATGAATAGATGGCCAACTTTATTTGTTGAGTGAATTGAATTTTATAAGAAATAGGATGCAAAATATGCTCTAATGATCCGTAAGAAAGGATATTGAAAACTCAGTGGAATCGACAAATTTGAATTGTTGTGAAAGTTCTCTTAATTAACGAATACTCTTTTAATTAAAAAATGGCTAAACACACATTATTAGATACATTATAAACTCTTTTATCGGAACTCTTATTTCAAATGTCAATGTCTTGAATTTCAAAATACCGTTACTCTCTTAACATTTCTAAATACAAACAAAAATTTTCCAACTTTCAAAGGAATTTAAAAATTCTTATGATTTTTACTATCAATTTGACGTTTCAATTAATCAGAGGTTGAAAATTAATTTCCCATATTCCTTACGGTGTACATAAGCACACTTCAATAAAGTTTAATTCGATATTTCAAAAACCAATTATCTGACCCTCATTCACACACACACACACACACACTACCCAAGTAATAAAAAATAAACTAAAATACTCAACTACATAGATGTATGAACACATGCATGCATAGTCTTGCAAAACTATTTTGAAATCCTTACGGTATGTGTACATGAGCTCTTCATAAAACATACAACAATTAAGTTCTTTCAAATTATTATCTTTCGAAAAAAAATAGAAACTCTGCTCTCCTATAATAACTTAAATACATACATACGCACACGCAAACACACGAATAAAAACAAACAAGTTTAAAAACAATAAAAAAACACTAAATTACTGCTACTTTAAAAAACAGGGATTGTAAAAGAAACAGGGTGAGTGAGTAAGTGGTTGGATGAGAGAGTCCTTGTGTGTGTATGTGGGTGTATGTGTGTATAGTTGGAAAACAATGTCAGCTATAATAGTAAAAAATCATAACAATGTTTTATAGCGATTTTCTTTTATTTATTATTATTATTACTATTGTTGTTGTTGCTATTGTGTTTTTTAATTTGATTTAATTACTCTTGCAGATGGATGTGAATGATAGTGGTACAGTGTATAAAAAAACTATAACAACGAGAACAACAACATTAGGATCAGCACCAGCAAACATGGGCGTTATTGGTAGCGGTGATGGTGATGTTGAGAATACAAAAGCAACAACAAACAATAGCAATAAAAATGAAATAACAACAGCAACAACAACATCTACAATCAAAAGAGCACCACCTTTAAAAGCCACTGCCAACACACTTGTAAGCAGTAGTAGCATTGGTGCGGGTGATTTAACCGTGTCTACATTTAAAGGTGCTTCTACACTGTGCACACCCTCTACGCCACGCATCGAATTAAGTCGTGCTTCTTCTTCGTCTCACCATGAAGAAGACAGCCGTGATAGCAGTCCAGAAAATGTTTTTGAGCAGGTGATTTATGTAAAAAAAAAATGAAAAACAATAACCATAACAAACAGAATATTTATTAGATATGAAATGTTTAGAATGCTGTTGTCTTGTTATAGTAGCTGTAAATTATTGTAGACCTTACTCACGCACATACACACATATGTATTTTTTTTTTAATTTTACCGTTTGATTGGATTTAACTAGGGTGTAGGTTGCGGTTTAAATGTATTAATTCATCGAAAACGAAAAAAGAGTAGCAAATAAATTCGATAAATAATCATTAGAAGCTTATTTGTTAATATTGCCAAGAATAAGTTTTTATTTTCTATAAAACTTCCGAACTTCCTCTAGCGATAGGGACATTAAACTCTGAATTAATGGTAACGTTTTTTCCTTTGCTTTTACTTTTAAAATTTCCAATGCTACACTGCCATAATTATTATTACGCGTTCTCTCTCTCTCTTGTTTTTAAATTTATTTAATTGCGTATATATTTCCAATAATTTTAAAGCAAATTTCTATTTCTCAGCAACACTAACGCTATCTTTGGCAATTTCCCCTTCCTTTTGTTTGATTTCCTTTCCTTTTGAGTTGTATTTTATTTGATTTATTTTTGTTCTTCGATTTTTTTCTTCTCTTATACGATGCTCCAGCTATGATTTTAATTTCTACAATTTTTAATAGAAATCCATGTATATTGCATTGTATGTAAGTGTACAAGTGTGTGAATGTTTAGAGAGTATTTAATATGTATGTGTATAAGCGAGAGCATATTCTGTGTTGTTTGCTGTATATTAACACACATTTTATTTTATGTCTTTATCTCATGATTTATGTATTTATATGTGTGTGTAGTTAGTGCTGTGTGTAACAAATCAATTCTTAGCGCTTTTATTTTCTCTTGTTGGATTTTATTTTGTTTTTATATTTTGTTTTCTTTGTATTTCTTTCAAAAGTATTTCTCTCTTTAGTATTTTTGTAATATTAACCCAGTTCATAGTACAATCCTATAATATAGTGCCGATCCCTTTACTCTTACTCTACAGCCACCATGTACAATATTCTTTGAATGCCTTTATTTCTATACAACCAACAACAACAACTTTGTCTGCCTTCTGCTTTCGTTCTCTTACTATCTATGTAATGCTCTCAATAATAAAACTAAACCATACTAAATAGAGAAAAAAATAACGAAAGAAAAACGAAATAAAAGCAAAAAAAAAAAGAAAAACAATAACAATTTATATTAAGCCTGCCATCATTGATTTTGATATTTTAAACAATTGTTGTTGTTATTGTTGGTGTCTTAATATAAGTTTTTCTGCTTTTTAGTTTATGATACCCGTATGGGGTATTGCCAATCAAATAAAATAAACACGTTGGGCATCAAAATTCAATTAACATTGCCAATATGTTAATGAAATTAAATGTTCTCTATATATCTCTCTCTCTCCCTTAAGAGGACTAAAATTAAAGAAATTAAAATAAAATAATTTTGGCCACTAAAATAGATTGATTTTAAATTAAAAAAAAAATTTTTAAAAATTATTAAAAATATGAGAAAGAAATTCAGTTATGCTTTTTTGATTTGAATTTTCCTTCTATTGTTTAGTGTTGCTGTCAGTTTTTTTTTATCAAATACCATTTAAATTCCTGACAGAGTTTCAACAAAAATTTTATAACAAAAAGGAAATAACAGCAACATACATCTACACACGCTCTAACAACATTGATTAATATGTCAAAAGATAAAGTACAAAGAGTAGAAATAGAACATGCTTTAAAAACCTTTCATTTTCTGTTGCTTTGTAAGGGAAAATGTCAGTATTTTTTTATGTATTTCCTTGGGAATGTTTACATTAAGTTAATAAAAGCAAAGGAAATGTTTTTATTTAATTTAATTTTAATATCAAACTTTTACTGTGCTTAACTATTTTTCTTCTTATTTATTTTCATTTTTTTTTATTTTCATGTTTGAATTAAAATTTTATGTGCCAAATTGCAAATGGTTTGTTTTTGTTATATTAAACAACAACAACAAAATCTCACAAATATATATAAACACAATAACAAAATTTTGCTTTTCCTTTAACAAAAAATCCCAATTGATGTTGTTTAATGTTTAAAATTGGAAATAAAATTGATTTTATGAAAAAAAAAACATACAAAAACTAATTTAAAAAAGGTGGGCACTGGCACCCTACAGGAAACACTGGATATGGGTTTTCGTGAGGAAGGTGCTTTGGAATTGCGTAGTTCAACAGAGGAATTATATTTTATGGATCCTACACAGAAAAAAGAAGAAGCTAAAATTCAACAACAGCAACAACAACAAACACAACAACAACAAGTAAGTTTAATAATTGTATTAAAAAAACTAAATTAAACAGCTTTAAAACAGCATTTTTGAAAACAATAAAATTGTTATAAAACAAAGATAATACCTTTAGTAATTAGAAAAGAAAACAAAGTAAAATTTAAAATAAATATTCATACGCTGTAATATTTAATTAAACTTGTAACTAAAAACCATGAACATTTCATATAGGAAGAAAAACTTATGTTTATCTTAAAAAATAATGAACGTAATGGAAATTTATGCTATTGAACACATTCAAGTGAATGAAAACAAAAAGAATAACTGTTTATGTATGTTTATCTACATTTAGTTGATTTTCATTAAAATGCATTCCATAACGAAAACAGCAAATCCTTGAGCTACTGGGAATAAACCCAAAACTTAATTGAAAATTGTTTTTAAAACACAAACAACAAAAAGAAAGTTTCTGTAACACTAAACAATAGCGTTGCATACAAACTAGGTACATATATATATATATGTATATATGCATGTCTGTGGGCGTCCGGCACTCACACTGTATTTCGCTTTTACCAGCTATTTGCGTACAAAGTAATACAAAATAATCTCTCTAAAATGCAACATAATGGTTAAATTGCAAAAGAAAAACAAAAAAAAAAAACCAAACAATGTTGTATTTAGAGAAAAATCTAATACTTTAAACTTACCGCTCTCTGTCAAATATTTTGACAGCATTTCTCATAAATTTCACAAACTTTAATTAAATCAAAATCCCTATTTGCAAAAGTTTTACTCCTCAAAAAATGTTACTCATATCCACACACGTTTTGCATCCTTTTTTTATTTCTCTTTTCATTCGGGATTCCACTTCAATTTTCACATCATGGCATTGCGAAAATAAATGTTTGTGTGAGTGTGTGTGTTCTCTTTCTCTCACTCTCTCTCTCTCTCTCTCTCTCTCTTTCTCTCTCTCTGTAGGCGTTAGTTTGAGTGGTTTGTGTGTGAGAGCTTATTGAATTTTTGCTTTCAATTTTGCAAAAATGTTAACTGTAACATCAATTGTCATATATGATATATATTACTCACTTTCTCTACCTCTCTTTCTCACTTTCTCTTGTTCTGTGCAGTCTTACATTTTGCTTCATAGTGTATTATAATTAGATGTCGGCACCAATAGCCCCCGAGGGTCGAACATCAACAATATTCTTTAAAATGAGCGTAAAATTGCATTCAGTTCCTTGTCAGTTTTTAAAGAAGAACGTTCATGTAGCTATTTTCAGGTTTCAATGAGACACCCAGAAATTATCACTATTTTCCAATGAAAAATTATCCCCATTTTTTGAAGAATATTTGTCAAGTTAAATACGCAGTCTTTGGGGATTTGGAGCTGCACATTTTTTCCATATTTTCCACTACATATAGGTAGTTTAGGGTTTAGGTTGTATAAGATATTTTTACAACTGATAAATATAGAGAGAGAAAGTGTGAAAGAGAGACAACAAAAATAAAACTGTTGCTATTAAGGATTTTAAATCATTGGAGAGTAAACATGAGAGTGGGAGTTAGCGGTTGTTGTTGTTACAAAGAAACTCAATACATTTGAATCTTATTAAATGATTGAATACAAAAGAGAAACACATTCATATACACACTCTCCAAATCAAATTGAAACATAACGTATGTTCTCGCATGATAGTAATATATGACAGATGTATACACACATACAAAGGTATGTATGTATAAAACCTTTAAGGCGATTAACAGCGGAAATTTACAAATTTATATTTTGAAATTATGAGTTTAAAATTTAAAAATTCTTTCTCCCTCCCAAAAACAAAAAAAGGAAATTTAAGACGCGTTATTTGTGTCTTCCTGTTATTAAATTTTTAAATACCGTAATTTTAAAGGGATTCCCTTTTTTTTACCATAATTGAAATTCATGAAATTTTACAACATTCAACTGAAATTAACTGTGAATTTGTGTTGCTATTGCACTAAAAAATCTCAAGGTTGCTCAACTTTAAAACATAGATTTTTTATTACGTATTTTTCTACTTTTTTTAGATATTTTTATAGCATAAACAGAAACTATAAGAAAAGAAAATAGAGCGGTCCTTTTTATATAGTTTCTGTTAACAAAAAAAAAATCTTTTTTAATGTGTAACTATTAAAGAACTAAAACAAAAAATCTTTCTTACCTGTTCAATAATGTCATTTTTAGTATATCAAGTCAGTTCTATTAACCTTTGCAGTATATGATAAGCATTAAACTAATGTATGTTATCCATTTGCTTTTCATTTTTTGCTAGTGACCTAAAAAAAAAAAATAAAAACTTATTTAATTTTCTTTCATAAATTGTGACAGTTTATCGTTTATGTTGTTGTTATTATTTTTTGTTTTGTTTTGTGTTTAGCTAGTAAAGTGTACAGGGAAAATGTCATATTTAATAAAGATTTGCTAAAAAGTTAAATAAGTAAGTTTAAGGTTAAAGAGTCAAATTCAATTTATATGCAATATATATTGCGTTTATAACATAATGAGGTCAGTTTATCAAGGACTCATACTGCAATATAGAAAACATGAAATGTAATATCAACGAATAATGATTTTTTCCTATATTTTAACATTAAAATACTATTAAATGGCGCAAGTGAGTGATATTAATTACTCTATAAACAAAAACAATTAATTATTTCCAAAGAAACATAAAAAAATAAAATAATCAAAACATTCTGTTACAAATTGTAGGTAGATGATGCTAAAATATAATATATTTGATGATATTGATTAGGCAACACTATAGGTTATTGGAAAATTGACATTCTAAGCTTTACTTTCCTAAAAAAACATTATTAAAATCGTATTATTCTGTAATTAGTTGTAGGAATTTAAAAATGAAGACACTGGCCACTTTTCTAAAATTACACATTGACTATGGTCGTCCGATCTACTTTTGAAGGCATTGGCATTGTGAGGGAATTAAGAAAAAATAGTAAAATTATTATATTTCTCCTCAGATAGAATTATACAAACACTGATAAATATAAATTTCTATTCTGTTGCTGGTCAATAAATATTAAATTTGCATAGGCATAAGAAGAAAAAGATAAAAAAAAAAATAATGAATTAAAGACACAATAAGAAAAATGCAAATAAAAAGATAATTTTAAAAATATTTAAATATTAATAAAAATTTAAATATAAGAGAACAAGCTTAAAAAATTAAAAAAAAACTTTGAAACAGATTTAATCACACAAAACCTTTTAATCAGCCTTTAAATTAAACTCATGCAATATTTCTTCTTAAAGTCTCTTAACTGCCTTAGTGTGCAAGTAAATAACCTTGAAATCACCATAACATTACTACAGTATTACTTTAAACAGTAGTGTAATGTGTTCTTATCCGATAGCAAGTTCACTTTTTTGTACCACAAAACACAACACTTTCCTTTCTTTCCCTTTTCATGCAAACCACGATTGCTACAGCATTTGTTTGCAAGCAGCGTAACAAAGTAACATTTACAAAGAATTTTTAAACTCACCATTTAAGAACTGCTCGTCCACTCACACCCTCTCTTTCTCGTCGTTGTTACAATGCAATTACTTCCGCACACACACAAAATACTATACATATTTGCCAACGCACCATCTACGCACAAAAAAACACTTTTTCACATTCAAGCCATGCACTAACAACACAACATAAATATATATATTATATATACATATTTTTTTTTCATATAAACCGTTATATTTTTGACAACGCCTTACAAACAACAACACTTCACTTAAATTTGATCTTTGCCTTCTTTCTTAAACATACACCTTTACTGATGTACACCATTTTGAAAATTTTCTAATGATTTTTATTGGAACTACAAACGAAAAAAATAATTAAAGCCTTCGTATTACGTTAATAAACATTTACACACTTTTGGTTTTCACACAATATATTATTTTATAAACACAACTTCTATATTTCTTTCTCAATAAGTAAACTTTAATTTATTTTACTTTTACTTCAATTTTACCACGGACAAATTTCTACAAACACCTTTTCTAAATAACACAAAAACCACTACTAACGGCTGTCGGTTTTAGTCTTTTCATTCATAAAAACTTAACGAAATGTAAACCAAATTACATGCAAAGTTCAATTCTAAAGTCATTGGGTTGTAAATGTGTTAGAAGTGTGAAGCACATGAACAAATCAATGTTATTTTTGATTATGTCCTCAAACAAAGTTAAGTAGATTTCTTGAATTCTACATTGCATGGTGGAGAAAACAACACTCTTCCAAAGCGGTGTGTGTGTATACAAAAAGGAGTTTTTGTTGTTTTAAAACTTCTTAACAGAGCGAACAACTAACAACTCGTCTCTCCTACACAACAACTGATGAAGCATTTCGCATGAAGCTAAATGCATGAAAGTTTTTTTCTTACGCGCGTTTACTTACATTGTATGATTATGGTAAGTGTCTAGAAGACCGTATTGCATATTTTGATGAATGCATGAATACAAAAGCCAAACGAATTAGGTGGCATGAAGTAAAATGCAGAAGTAAGTGTTTTGTTGTTTTATACACACACATTGCGTTAAACTTGAATGTTTACTGTAGGTGAAGAATATTAGGACTTTGAATGAATAACAATTAAAGGAGCATGAAGGCAAATGCATGAAGTTTATTGAATCACATTTGTATTAAACTGTTTAATGAATGAATGAATAATGAATGAAATGAATGAGATGAACTAAATGAATGATTGAATGAATGAATGAGAATGAATGAAAAATGAATGAAAGATGATAATATTCTTGTGCTTACCAACATAATGTATGCTAGTGGAGTGAGATATGCGTTCTTCTAATTGTTTTGTGTCTTATTGACAAAGGCACGAAATAAGAGTGAAATAAGAAAGAATAACATGTGAGTGCATTTATTGTGTGTTTTTGTGTTCTTTCGGTTTGTTATGCGGCAAGAGATCGGTCTAACATGTTTGAGACATAATCAGAATAACCTTTGTTTTCACTCATCACATTTACAACACAATTACTTAGAAATAACTTTGCATGGAATTTGGCTAACTTCGTAAGTTTTATGAAAATGAAAAATAACTAAAAAGCCGACAGCCGTTAGTAGTGGTTTGTGTGTATTTAGAGGAGGTGTCAGTAGTAATTTGTCCGTGGTAAAATGAAAGTAAAGTAAAAAAATTAAAGTTTATTTATTAGAAAAAGAAATATGGAAGTTGTGTTTAGAAAATAATATTTTTGCTGAAAATCAAAACTACCCAGATAGTACTTTTCGTAAGGCGGTCTGACGACAGAACATTTTTTTCGAATTTAGTTCGTGATCGCAAATGAGTTTCTTGAAAGATTGACAGCCATCTGTCTGATTCCTACAGTGTATTTCAAGTGTAAACGACCATATTGAGCTATCTGAAAATCTGCTGTTTAATCTCGGTTTCTCGCTAAAATAAAGTCCCTTACCACCGAGGTTTTCCCAAAGAAATAAGAGAATTCTTGTTTGAGTTCCAGACATTGAGATACCATGGGAAATTGAATTGTATATGAAGAGACGCTTAATTCTCTCATTTCAAATCTGGTTAAACGGTCCGCTGGTCGGGCTAAAAAACTTCTAGATTCATCTAAAGTAGAGAATTTATTGCCTCGTCACTCATTCTTACTATTATATGCTCATAACACCTCGTACTTAAGAGCATTCTCTCAAACGGACATTGCATGAATTGTGAATTTAAAGAGGAGTAGTTAGAAGCTCAATCCAACTCATGTAGTATGAGAGCTAGGACGTAATCCTGACTGAAGGATTGTAATGCCAATTAATGAATGTATGTAAGTATGTATGTATGTGTTATGTAGTATGACAATTTCACATACGATCATGGTTACATTTTTCGTAACCATTAATCTTTACATTTACAACGTTTTAAAATAAACGCGCGTTTAACGAAATGTTACTTTAACAGAAGGCATTAACATCTAATCTAACAAGCTATGGCGCTTTACCTCGTATAGTTATTCACATTTATTTGTACATACATACCGCAGCGAACAATGTTTTTTAGTCACGCCACACTAATCATGCTTTGCCATTATGATACAAGAATGCTTGAATTACCGCCATTTAGTAATAAGTTTCTAAAAAAACTGATTAGCATGTGAGAAAAACAAACAAGAGGACAGCAGCAGCAAATGCATGGTCCATCAAACAATATGCGTATGTACACACATTCACACATAATTTCCTTTGAGGAAATAAAATCGCTTGAACAATCAACATATTAAAGTCACTCATTTCAAAAATCTATTAATACATATGAACAAATCAACAAAACAAATGCCACTCACATTATTTTTCCTTATTTCTCTTATTAGTCGATCTTTATCAATATGAAAACAAAAGCAATTAGGGAACAACATACATCTTACACTCCAATCCTATAATATAGTTGTGTAACAGTAAGCATACGAATATTATTCATTCGTTCATTCATCATTCGTCATTATTACATTTTAATAAAAGTATGAGTTCAAAAACGGTCATGCAGTCGCTTCATGCTTCTTGCCTCGTTAAGCCCCTCAAAGTCCTAAGTTCTTCACTACAGTAAAATTCAAGTTTAACGCAATGTGTTTGTAAAAAAACCAGCAAGAACCAAAAAACCCAGTTCATGCATTCGACTTCCATGCACACACAAATTCTTTTGCTTTCTTATTCATGCATTCAATCAAAATATGAAATACGGTCATCCAGCAGGACCTCATCATATTCAACACAATATAAGTAATACAGCCGAGCGAAAAACACGTTCAGCATTCGGCTTCATACGAAAATGCTTCTTCTATTGTATTGTGCGACAAAAGATTGTTACTTGTTTGCTCTGTTAAAGAAGTTTTTAAAGAACAACAAAAAATCTATTTGTATAAACCACACACACTTTGTTTTGTATGGACATTGATTGGCTTGTTGAAAAAAAAAAAACAAAAGAATGAATTGATGGATTCTAACAGAGATCAACTATGAATGTTTTTTCGCTCTAATAACTCACTCATACACACGTACAGAGCTTTTTATACATAAAAGTTGCCAATAAGTATGCAACAACAACGTGTGACATCAAACTCAATACCATTCGAAAATATGTTTGATTCAGGAAAATGACGAATAAGCAAAAAAGTAAAAGAGCCGCAGTAAACAAGAGCACACACCATATCGTTCTAGTGACGAGTATTTTATGTGTAAGCGAGATCATACTTCTTTTTTTTGCTTCACCCGTGTAATATGAGTTTAAAGGGAGGATACAAATCAAAACAACACACATACGTGTGTAAAGATGATCGATAAGAACCAAAATTAATGCACCACTGGGGATTCCAGGGTTAGATGATCGTTAAGAAAGTAGAATGCGTACAAGTATGGAGAAATTATGTATGATTGATTGTTTAAATCCATTGCAGATGCATTGCGTGTACGTTGCTGATTTTTTGGCTAAAATAACTCCGCGTACCAAATAACCACTACCACAGGATTTATTTGTGTTGAGCCTACATTGTAATACAGTGACCTGTAAGTGGAAGAGATTAAGAAAGAACGAAAAAATATTTTATCTTCTACTCAGGCAGAAGTCACACAAAACACTAATAAAAAGCTTGAAAGATTCTTATTTTGTTGCAATCATCAAATATTATATTTGCTCGCATAAAAAGAAAGAGGATAAAAATTTAAAAATAAATTGTAAATGAGAGACAATAAAGAAAAAAAAATGTATAATTTAGAAAATATTTCAAGATATTAAAAATTATTAAGATATAAAGCGCAACAAGTTAGTAAAAAATTAAAAGAAAAACATTTAACACACATTTATTCACTCAAAAACCACTTTCTCAGCGCCTTTTGATTAAGACTCATGCAACAAAGTTTCTTCTTAAAATTAATGTATGCTGGCTTGAATGCAGAGCAAATACCTTAAATTCCACTATAGACATTACAACATCAGCTATTATCTTTAAAAACCAGTAGTTAGTTTTAGTCCTTTTCTTATTCAAACATACAAACACACTCTCTCCTCCTCTCTCTCTTATCTTCTTCAAGACCACCAATGTGGTCAACATTGAGTGATTTGCACCAGCCATAGTAACGAAAATAAAGTTTGATTTGGTTTGCTTTCAAATAATTGAAAGCTCACCCTCACAAAGAACTGCTCTCCCGCTCCACCGCTCACACCAATCAACATTATAGTACTTTTGTATCATATCAACTTCACGTGTCCGGTATGTCACCATGTGTGTACAGTGAATTTACGACACAAAAAAAAACACTTCATATTACGAAGGCCAGCGCTTAGCGTAAACAAGCGACGAAGGCACAGAACATTTTTTTCGAGGAGAACGGTTGCCTGCTCTTGAACTCCACGAGGAGTTCAAGTTTTTATACATATTAAAAACTTTTTGTTTGTTGTGTCTTGTATCCCGTGATGCAAGCCTCACGGTAAAACACAACGCTAACACAACACTTCACTTAAATTTGATCTTTGCCTTCTTTCTTTAAACATACACCTTTACTGATGTACACCATTTTGAAAATTTTCTAATGATTTTTATTGGAACTACAAACGAAAAAAAATAATTAAAGCCTTCGTATTACGTTAATAAACATTTACACACTTTTGGTTTTCACACAATATATTATTTTATAAACACAACTTCTATATTTCTTTTCTCTAATAAGTAAACTTTAATTTATTTTACTTTTACTTTCAATTTTACCACGGACAAATTTCTACGAACACCTTTTCTAAATAACACAAAAACCACTACTAACCGGCTGTCGGCTTTTTAGTTCTTTTTCATTTCATAAAAACTTAACGAAATGTAAACCAAATTACATGCAAAGTTCATTTCTAAAGTCATTGTGGTAGTAAATGTGTGCAAGTGTGAAGATCAATGAACAAATTAATGTTATTTTCGATTATGTCGTCACACGATGTTAAATAGATTTCTTGTTCTCTATATTGCTTGGTGGAGAAAACAACACTCTTCCTCTCTGTCGATGGTATTAAATGCATGCGTTACAACAGCGATGGCGAAAGAAGAATTTTGTAGAAAAACGAATGTCATTCAAATTTTGTTTTGATCATGATGTTATTAAATTATTAGCGTGAGAGGTGGGGGAAGAGTTGTATGCATGTAAGCAAAAATTTGTAAAATATTATAGAACTCATCAATACATTCATGTTGTTTGTTTTTTTTTTTCTCAAGCCTATCAATGTACACACAAAAACAAAGTGTGCGTGTGTTATACAAAGGAGTTGTTGTTGTTTTTAAAACTTCTTTAACAGAGCAAATAACTAACACTTTCGTCTCACCCTACAACCAAGAAGCATTTTCCCATGAAGTCGAATGCATGAATGACTTCTTCACGCGTTGATTACTTACATTGGATTGAATATGGTGAGTGTGCTGGATGACCGTTTTTCGTATTGTGAATGAATGCATGAATAACAAAGCGAAGGAATTTGTGTGTGTAAGAAATCAAATGCATGAACTCAGTTTTTTTTTGGCTGCTGTTTTTTATACACACACATTGCGTTAAACTTGAATGTTTACTGTAGGTGAAGAATATTAGGACTTTGAATGGCTAACAATTAAAGGAGCATGAAGGCAAATGCATGAACGTTTTTTAAATCACATTTGTATGCTTAATGAATGCATGAATGAATGAATCAAAGAATGAATGGATAATATTATTGTGCTTTTCAACAACATTTGGCAGTGGAGTGGAGATATGTTGTTCTTCTAATTGTTTTTGTTTTCTTATTGATAAAGACACATAATAAGAGAAATAAGGAAAGAATAACATGAGTGCATTTGTTATTGTTTGTTTTTGTGTTCTTTCGGTTGTTATGCAAGCATTTGAAACTAGGAGCAGAGTGCAAAGAGTGTTGCGTGAAATAGATCGACTTAACATTGTTTGGAGACATTGATTTGTTCACTCATCACATTTACAACAACAATGACTTTAGAAATGAACTTTGCGTGTAATTTGATTGTCATTTCGTTAAGTTTTTATGAAATGAAAAAGAACTAAAAAGCCGATAGCCGGTAGTATTAGTTTTTGCGTTGTTTAGAGAAGGTGCAAGTAGAAATTTGTGCGTGGTAAAATTGAAAATAAAATAAATTAAAGCTTTGAAAAAAAAGAATTAGATGTGTTTATAAAAGAATATATTGTGTGTAAAAGAAAAGTGTGTATTTGTTTATTAACGAAATATAAAGGTTTTAATTGAATTTTATTTCGTTTCTAGTTCCAATAAAAATTACTGGAAAAATTAGAAAAATCATAAGTGAAGTGAAGTGTTAGTGTGAGTGTTAGTGCAAGGCCTTGCATGTAAAAATAAAAGCAACAACAACAACACCAAAGGTTTTTAATTAATATGTATTAAAATATGAAAACTCCCTTGTTGGAGTACAAAAGCAGAGCAACCGGTTTATACCGAAAAAAAAAATGTGTTGTGTTGTTAGTGCATGGCCTTGAATGTGAAAAAGTGTTTTTTTTTTGTGCGTAAATTCAAATAACGTTGTGTTAGAGAGGGTGTGAGCGGGTGAGCAGTTCTTTGTGAGGTGAGTTTGAAAATTATTTGTAAAGCAAACACAATAAATTTATTTTGTTACTGTGCTTGCAAAACTAATGGTGTAACATTGTGGTTTGCAAGAAAGAGAAAGAGAAATCTGATAACAGAAACACAATAACATTAATGTTTACAGGAATATTGCAGTAATGTTATGACGATTTCAAAGTTATTTGCTTGCATACAAGACAGTCAAAGATTTTAAGAAGAAAATTTATGCATGAGTTTAATCAAAAGGCCTGAGTAAAAGGTTTTAAGTGATAAAAATTGTGTTTAAATCTTGTTTTTAATTTTCTTTTAAACGTTTTTTTATATTTTCAATATATTTTTTAATATTTAATTTTTTTCTTGTATTTTTATTATGGTTTCTTTAACTTGATTTATTTAAATTTTTTTTATTGCTTTTCTTTTTACGCCTATGCAAATTTAATATATGTTGACCAACAACAAAATATAAATTTATTTTTATTATAGCTTGTTTTTGTAAAACAAGCAATATTACTCGCTCGCCTGTTGATATGGAACTCACAAACAAAATTGGGTGTTTTTATTTGTGTTTTCTATGCAAAGTGAAATTGGTTCAAAATTATATGAAAACCAAACAATAAATTTAAATTGTTACCATGATTTCAAGAAATGCTGTGTTCCATCGAGGTTTGTAAGTAGGAGAAAGAGAGAGAGAGAGAGAACCGACCAACCTGTTAATTGATAAGAAAAACACTAACACTACTGTTTAAAGAATAATACTGCAGTAATTTAAAGTACAGAAAAAAGTACTAAAGTACTGAATTTTCAACACTGCTCTGAGTTAAAAGATTTAAACATTCTGTTTATCAATTTTAAATTTTTTTGTTGTAATTTTTCCTTTTTAATTGAATGCCTTTTAAATAAATACAAATTGATTTTGCTTTGTCATTACGTACATGAGTAGTATGTGCACTTGTATGTAACTTTTTAATACAAATGTGATTCAAAAAACGTTCATGCATTCGCTTTCATGCTCCTTCAATTGTTATTCATTCAAAATCCTAATGTTTTTCACCTACAGTAAACATTCAAGTCTAATACAATGTGTGTGTACAAAAAAGCAGCAACCAAAAAAACTCAGTTCATGCATTCGACTTCATGCACACACAAATTCCTTCGCTTTGTTATTCATGCATTCAATCAAAATACGAAATACGGTCTTCTAGCACACGAACCATATTCAATACAATGTAAGTAAACAGCGCGTAAGAAAAAAACTTTCATGCATTCGGCCTTATGCGAAAATGCTTCATCGGTTGTTGTGTGAGACGAAAGAGTTGTTGGTGTTTGCTCTGTTGAAAATGTTTTAAAAACAACAACAACTACTTTGTATAACCACACACACGCTTTGGAAGAGTGTTGTTTTCTCCACCATGCAATGTAGAATTCAAGAAATCTACTTAACATTGTTTGATGACATAATCAAAAATAACGTTGATATGTTCATTGATCTTCGCACTTGCACATATTTACAACAACAATGACTTTAGAAATGAACTTTTCATGGAATTGGGTTTACATTTCGTTAAGTTTTTATGAAATGAAAAAGAACTAAAAAGCCGACAGCCGGTTAGTAG
>QOCX01001086.1:19106-49144 GCA_005959815.1 Sarcophaga bullata | reverse complement strand
AAAAAATTAAAAAAACAAAAATTAAATTTAAAAAAAAAAATTAAAAAAAAAAACAATAATTAAATTTAAAAAAAAAAATTAAAAAAAAACAAAAATTAAATTTAAAAAAAACTGAAAACAATCAAAGTATAAGGTGCAGTAAAGAGAAATGTCTTCTTTTTCAATACATTCCTTTAGTACTTCTAATGCAGATGAGTATTATTATTATTACTGTTGTGGTGAAGAGATCCCTCACTACTATCACTGTACGACCTATTGTAATCTCCTCATACTTTATGGGTTACCCCTAAAATACCTCCTTCCAGCTCATTCATCCTGACAAATTTCAGAATACCACTCAGCACTCCAGCTCCTAGTAAGCACTCAGGTTTTGCTTCTGAAACGAATTACTGCTTCAAAGGCTCCAAGAATGTATGCCGATGATTCCTCTCCCTCGTCACAAAATCTGCTTATGTTACCACCACAATATAATAATATATATATGTCGATACAACCACCACATTCTAAATAAACTTGGTCTGACGCTAAAGAGCCCTGTTAAAAGACCGGTCAATGACCTTAAGCCATTTCTAGATTAGTCTGATGCAGGACCAAGCCCTCTTCTTATGGGACTTTACCAAAAAAAAAATTTTGATTGTTTTTTCCTCCTATGCTCATATATGTATGTATGAATGAGACCTGTTTTCAATTTTAGTTTAGTCATACATTACAATGCCAATTGCAACACTATAGCCAGGATTACAGTCGAGTTTCCCAAACTATAAATTTTGTCCATGATTGGAGAAGATCTGAGAAGCTTTTTCATAGCACTTATGTATGTTGTTTGCTCTCACAACAGCTATTACGAGAACCATGCAGTACCTCTTTTTTGCAGTCTTCCGGCCGAATTATAATCGTAATCAGATGGCTCAGTAATTAGAGGAGTACCGGATTACAATGAGCTACAATTGCCTGAAACCTTACTGTCTTCCTCGCTACTATGATGAGGCAAAAATCAGCACTTAATTATAACACATAAACAAATATGGTTGTATTATGTAAAAGCGCAAAAAAAAAATACTCTTCTTTCAGAACATTTCAACTGTTTTTAACCATTCCAGGCCATATTTATTTAATAAATGCAATAAATATTCCAGTTTATTGCGCTTTTGTTACTTTTTTGGTACTTTTCTTTATTGATTATTAACCATCTCTGACGCTCACGGTTTTAAATACGAATAACGGTTAATGCTTGATTACAATGGTGTAAATAAGAAAACACGACACACAGGAGAGTTGTTAAAATTTGAATATATTCACCATGGTTTATATTTGGTTAGCAGAGACAACAACCCACGACGAAAAATTAAAGATTACATGGACGGGAATAAAGACTTCGTTAGTGGTGTATAAAATGGTTAAAGAATTCAATTAAAGTTCGAAAATGGAGGCAAAAATTGTGCAAAAGTAGAGAAAATGAAAAAACCGTTACAATTCAAATGTTTCTTTGGTATAAAAAAATTTTAACTCAGACGGTTAAGAATAAAATTCAAAAATCGTGTAGAAAATATGAAATAAAAAAAAAACTTAACAAAGCAAAGTACAAAAATAAGAAAAATTAATGAAAAAGAATTGGAAAATTAATTCAAACTCAAGGTTTTCTTCAAACCACAGAGTAAGTCCAAGGAGTTCTAGCATACCTATTCGAGTCACACATTAATATCGAGTATGACGTACACCAACTAACTGTCTTACAAAAGGGTATTGGATTGTTGAAAAATACACACACAATTATAGAAGGAATTACATCGTAGACAGACAGACCTCTAAACAACTGAAAGGCAGAAATCAAATAGACACTGGAGCTCTACAGACGCCCTCAGAACTGGATGGTAATCCAGAACTGTCAAATAAGATGAAACGCCAACTCAAAAGCTAGAGCATATAGACAGACAGCCAGTCTGATTCTAAATATCGGTAAGTAGATTAACAAGAGGCATCAGAGTTCGGGAAGTATAATTTCTATGGTATTGTGTAAAGAGAGAGCGAGAGAGATATTGTCTCTATAAGTTGTTTTATAAACGAGGCAATTAGGTCCTACAGCGGCCCTAAAAAGGCTCTGTCTATGTGATTTATATTGATTGGATATATCAACAGTTTTTGACAATCAAGCAGCCATTTGGGGACTCGCCTCTCATTAGGTTAAGTCGAGAATATTATGAGAAGAAAAGCAGGATCACTCTCTGCTGGAACTGACGTTATTTGGGAAGTCATTGCAGTTCACTTAAGAGAGAAGCTATCACTACTCTGATAGGATTGAATCTTTCTATGCAGGGGGAAGAGATTTAAATCATGCATTAAACGATCCAAAAGTTGTCTGACCTTTGGAACGGGCTCTGTGGACTGTAAGATCACTTATTCAAAATACGAATTGTCTCATCAAGCTCAAGATATAGATTCTAGATGAGTAGAATGAGGTCATCAGAAATCATATTTCAAACCACAGCGTCTTTAATGAAGAAGAAGAGATACATTATGGCTATACACTGTGCCTATTACTGTGATTGCACGCCAAGGACTTCAATCAAGATCAAATCATTTTTAAGTACTTTTGACGAATCTATAGAAGGAAGCTACAACACTAAGGGCCATTATTACAACTTGCCGTTAATGGGCAGATAAATTGTTTACTTTATTTTATCATAGTTTGTAATAATGAAGTGAAGTTAAAGGGGACTTTAAAGTTCACTTTAGCTAAAGTTACATTTAATTAAACTTAACTTTAATGGCTCTTTGTATTCGTTGATAGGCCAGCACAAAGACACAGGAAGTTGGTATTAATTGTAACTGCTAACGTTCATGGCAACTTCCCTAAAAGTCGTTAAGCAGCCATCAAAGACCTCAATTAACATCACTCCATTTGGCGGTAGTTCTAATGAACTTTAAAAGACTACTTACCGTCCGTAGACGTCAAAACTACCAATTAATTAAAAGAATTTACTGATCAGAAAGCGTTTTCTTTCATTGATTGCACAAGAGACAATAACCACAGGAAGTGGCTGATAGTTTCAAACGATATTACTCCATGGCCTCTGTAAGTTGCAAAGCGAAGGATCTAAGCTGTTCTCAAGAACACCGATAAGACAAAATGATCAGTGATCTCCCAAGACTCAAATTCAAAGTGAACTGATCAGATCAGATGACCTTTCTTAATCGAAAAAGGAACTAACTATGGCCCCAGCTTTAACTCAAACAGTTTCTCTGGTTCCATCATGGAGCAAAAACTTAGCAGAAGGAAAAAGGAATTTATTGCTCATCGCCTTTGCACACAAACACACGGATGGTTTGTGTGGTTAAAAATAATTCATTTTTATTTGAAATTTCTTTTTTTAAATTTAAAAAATCGGTCATTGTTTAACCGCTGCTAATTCGTCCACCCCTTTTCTGCTTTTTTTGTTTTTTTTTTTTTGTTTTTTTGTTGAACTGATAAATTAAAAGCAATCATTGATTTAATAACAATATCCGTCCGGCTGCCCTGTAAAAACGCCAGAAAACAACAACAACAACTACAATTACAATATAAAAAAAAACTACGATATTTATTTATTTGTACTCTCCCCGGCAATAACAACAAATTTAAATAAAAATGAAAAATACATGTGCATACATAATAAACAACACAACAACACAATATGAAACGACGAACGTTTAACAGACAAAAAAAAATTTACAATTTTACGCAATTGTGCGGTTGAATTCTTTATATACGATGGTAGGGAGGGCATCAATCAACAGAGAGTTAAATAATAAACTAAACAAGTAAGTAAATATGAAAGCCTACGAGCTAGTATATGACGTCCTACAACTGCAAATATTGGGCTATCCATTTTGTGGTTCCAAATTCGCTAATCTCATAAGGTTGTTTGCTGTTAAACAACTTTCTTCTGAAGTTATTACTCTTTTTATTGAAAGTTTTACTGACAGAAAAATACGAAAAATTTGTTACAAACGTGGCCACTTTTCGTTAAGCCTCTGCATCAGCAGACCGTACGCACTGTTGAAACTGGTGATTCCAGTAGAGAAAGTGTGGCGTTTAAACCGAATTCATGAAAATTAAGGCACTCTAAGCAATTGAGCTTATCTTACGGCTTATAATAGGCTCAATGCTGTTAATTCCTGGTCCAATCTAAACTACGGTCATGCAGCCAAACTGAAAAGCTAAGCTATGGCCATACAGGAGACGAGTTTAATGGCCTCTAGTCTGACGATCCGGAGGATGCCGGCAATAGCATTCAGAGATTACATACGAACAAAATTTTTGGTCAGAGAAGGCTGTGGTATAACCTATATCAGTGTAGTGTCTTCCAGACGCAGATCATGGCAATATTGATGGCATTTTCCCAGAAAATCTCCTGATGTACTCACTTGGACAACCAAACTCCAAACAAGTCCGTAATGAACATTGCAAACTGTCCGTCCTCGCCCTTATGTGTCGGGAATTGCCCAGTGTTATTTCGGACTATCTTTGTGTTCTAGGGATATCGTTGGAAATTGCATTGCTAATGATCTAACGAAGGCTGGTACAAAACTGACAATTCCCATCATGCTACAAGGCATAAACATTGCGATTGCCTCAATTAAACTAAGTATTCCTCATCTATGTTGACAATGTGACTGCTGGACTCATATAACTGAGAATAGGCCAGATTGTCTTCTCTCCTGAAATCAACAGCCATCCACCGCACTTTCTTCCATTCTGTCCGGTCAATGATCTATGAAAAGGCACAATGAAAGACCAGGAATTCCATAAGTAACTTCTGCACAAGATGATGAGGTTAAGTAGGTCATTGCTATGTAAAGGCGGAGGTTATTGGCTTCTCTTCTTCTGTCATCTGACTGAACTCTCCAAGATAAAGAGTAATGCAGCGGCAATATTTAATTAAGAGCCGGGATTCATTTCTATATGGAATGTTTGATACCGGGATCAGATATTGAGTCTAACCAATGGACCTAACCTCTGTCCTAAGTGAGTTGGACCTTGCTCTTAATTGACTTTTTTCCGATTTTCATTTGCACGCAAGAGTTAAAGTGGGCTGACCATAAACAATACAGCACACATACTGATTGCGGGCTATTTATCTAGCATCAGGCTTGCCGTGTTGATTTGTGGAAAAAAAAATGATCAGCTATGAAGCTCATTGCTACCTACACCTACTCGGTGGTTATGTCAACAAGCAATATTATCGCATATAATGTTCGGCTTACCCAGATTGAGAAAATGCCTTGCATTTGGAAAAAGTGATTGACTGTTGGCAGGCAGTATGATCTGGAAGTGGTGTCACTGGGCTGTGGAAAAACCGCCTACAGTCAATTCAGAGCAGTATTGGCCTGCAATTAAAAATTCTGAACTGGACGGTAATTGATTTCTACTAATCGGTGCCATGAGTCAAACAACACGATCAATTTCAGCTTCAGTGCATGAAATGTGTTTGAAAAGAATAATTTTCAGGTTTTGCAGACATCAACTGGCCATTAGGATTATGAGGTTTGCAACCATTACACGTTTTTTTGTGGGTTTATGTCAAAAACCCCCTAACAGTGAAGCACTTTGCCTCACTACTACTCCAAAAGTGCGAAAAAGTGGATGAAATTTGTTTCAAAAGGGTCATCAGCTGCAACTAAACCGGACGAAGTCACTTTGTTTTCGATTCGCAATGGCAAAGTCCATTAGAGTCTATCAAAAACACTGCATCGTGTGTGGTTTATTTAATTTTACTTTTGAAGCCTATAAATGGGTAACCCTTTACGACTTCCATACTCTAAATGATACTTAGATTATGGTGACAAAGTAGAGAAAACCCATAAACTTTGATGGTGTAGGGCACAACAACCGAATGACAAAAAATGAATGCGTATTTACCTAAAAACCACCCGTATTTTGCAATGCACAGACACACACACTCTCACGAGTAGTAGTAATTTAATGTAAAATGATAACAACAACAACACCAGCAACAACAACGAAAATCAATCAATTGTTGTAAACAAACATTATGAAAAATGAAAATGAAAATGAAAACGTAAATAAACACGATAAAGTTTAACGTTTTAAACCCCCCACCAGAAACAGATAGAGGCCATAATTTGTATAATTGGAACGAATTTAAATTGGAAGAGACAATTATTAAGAGAGAGAGAGAGAGAGAGATAGAGACAGAGAGCCTATAATATAAATTGCGGTCAATTTTAATTGTGTTTGGAAATATTTTATTCATCATTTCGATTGCACTTTGCACATTTCATTTTTTTTTTATTTTTTATTTTTTTTATTTTATTTTTTTTGTTTTTTTATTCATTTTTTCAACAACACATTGTCTGCGGGTTTATTTCGCAGTGGAATTATGACAGGTGCGGAGTTTGTAATGATCATCACAGATGGAGAGTAAAGTATTTGACATCGTTTTCAATGCATTTCAATTGTTGCACTAGCCCGCACCACTACCGTGTACCACCGCACTCAGTTATCAATTGTCAGAAAACAAACTAAGCGTCCCGTACACAATGTGTTAACTATTCCAGTGTGCAATTGATATGTTATTTCATTTAATTGAAAGCAGTATTGAAAGCAATATTTTCAGATTACAATTAAAGCCGCCAATGATCATGCGAATGGAAAATTCCTTCCATGGGCTCATCAGGCTTGAATATAGATGACATAAGTAAATACCTAAAGGATCAGAAGATAAGAGTATAAACCCCAAAGTCATTCTTAACTTCCTGGACTAAGATCGCTTTCGAAAGCAATCTTATTCCTGCGTTACTAAATTCTAAATTATTCGGGTTAGTATTCGACAACCTGCCATCACTTCTCGGGACACATCAAACATAAAAACCTGAATATGAGAAAACGGAACAGAATACTGACAACTCTTACTGGTAATTCTTTCGGGATAAATATGAGGGCCACCACCACTTGCTAAGTGACAGGTAATGCTGACTACACAAAATAATAAACACCGTTTTCAGTACTAGCTGTGAGGCCTAGATGATGTCTACCATGTAACTCAATGTACTGCAAACCATACACGACTTCGTGGCATATTACACTCCAGTCATCAAATCTCTCCAACTGCACAATATTAAACTCACGAGAAATTAAGGCTACAATTTGTCTTTCGTTAACTTTAAATCATAATGAACTAGGTATCTACGTTTAAAAATAAGGAAAAATTCGTAGCACTACTACAAAAATTCCGCTTCTTCTTTTACAGAACAAGAAAGAATAAGAGACGATGCAGTGACTAGAAATAGAGCAACGAAATGGTCTGTTCGTTGTCAATCTCACAATTTTGATATTAAAGATGCTCTAATCGATCAATTATAAAAAAGTCGGCGAAATCAATGAAAAATTGAAAATGACCGACACATAAATAGAGTACAGATTCCTAGGGAACTAAGCATACAAGGTTAGCTTAGGTTAAATTGGCGACTCTGCCTTATTTCTGTCCTGTAATAGCGGTGGTAACCAGCGGTGTGCATTTTATCAAAATCTCCTTTGGCTAAGGCAAGTTCTTTCAATAAATTATGAGTGCGTAAGAATCCAAAATCAGGCTCAGTTTCCCAAGTACTGCCAAATGAGAAAGAAAATCTTATCTTCAGCGTCCTTACAGCTTCTGCATAAAGAGTTGTGAAGTGTTCACATAATCCTCGCGTGTGTCTTAAGGAGACAGTGCACAGTAACAGCTGCTGTATGTTTACTAACATGGACCCTGATTAACCTAACCTCGTATCAATAGCACACCATATTTCTCTGGTCTCTCTACACAAGTGGTTTCATTATCCCACCTTTCCTTTCTTTGCAAATGAGTAAACTCAGTGAGAGGTCAATTGTTTGGTCCATGCCAAGAATTCATTCGTTTCAATTATTTGTTATACAAGCGTTTGGAAGGACGTCAGATATGTTTTTACTTTGAATTCTCCATGTTCTGGAACCCCAAAATGAATTAATAACATACTATCTACTCCAATATAGAAAGATATGCTCAACGAAAGGGCAAATGAAAAAAGGGAAAGACTCTTCTGAAATTAAATTCGTTTCAGGCAATCAAAACCTTTGTTGCTAAAGTGTGATAAGAAGAGATCTGAGTCTTGCGTTAAACTATCTAGAAATAACTTGCTGTTAATAAGCGATCTTTGAACAAAGTCCACTTATCCAGCATAGGGTTTGTCTCGAACCGAACAAGGGCATTCTTTCTTTGACGATGAGAATGAATCTTCGAAACACATTCTTGGAACCTGAGGGGTATTAATGCAACCCAAGAGAAAACATGAGCTCGTTGGTCAGGTGGTAGGCAGGGAATTGTGATTGTTGACACGGAGCGAAATCTTGGATATCTTGAAGTTAGTCAGGGCAATAGACTTGGAGGAGACATTGCAGAGATACTCTATAAAGTTTGAGAAAAGTACAATAGATTGTATGGCTGCAGTACTAATTAAGGTGCCTATTCATCACAAAAACAATCCTTCAGAAACGTATGGCATTCTGGAACAATCTTAGACATTTTTTACAGACTCTTTAGAGATCTAATGACCGCTTCACTGTCCATAAATATACGCATTTTTCCAGACAGATACTATAGAAAGAAAAGAGTAATGCTGCATCACCACAACATTAATCCCCCAGAGAGATCTGATCTTCTGAAACGATTTTAGACATTTTGAACAGACTCTTTAGAGATCTAATAGCCGGTTCACTAGCAGTATTTTTATCCAGATCTTCTGAAACGATCTTAGACATTTTGAACAGACTCTTTAGAGATCTGATAGCCGATCCACTGGCAGTATTTTTATCCAGATCCGACAGTAGGTAAAGTAATGTTGCATCTCTGATGGAAATCCAAGGGAATTGTGTTTTATAGGCTTACACAACCTGGTCAAACGATTGATTCTAGTTTCTACCGTCAATATTCACAGAAAAAAAGAAGAAGAATACGACTTTCGTAGCAAAATATTAAAAGTACTACATTTTACTTTCGAGTTTTGAATCAAATGGAGGACGCTTCCCCTTTTTAACTTAGTACTGAATATAAGGAACAAGCCTGACAACAATTAGGTTCGTTAAATCGGAAAACTACAAGCGAAAAAATTCATTCCAATCGGTTTAATAAGAATTTGTGCGCGTATAACCAAGGAATAAAAATTCTTTCGAATTTCTACGCGTCTTTAGAGTGTCTTTTTTCTTTTTCTCAAAAACTTGCTAAAAATCCATTGAAAATCTTTATTAAATTGAATTAAATAATGGTACTCACCTGTAATTCTGATTCGGTAACATCGATTTCACCACGATAAACAAAATCGATGATCGTTTTTAAATCTGTAAATATAATATCGCCGGGTAATATTATGGTTGGATGTTTGCAGGGGTTTTCCAAGAGTAACTTTTGAAAATATGAAGAACATGCCGAGAGCACCACCTGATCAATATCCGTCAGCGTAACAGCAAGCGGTGGCACACACACACACACACACCAAGATAAAAAGTAATCGAAGAAAACACAAAATTGAAAATGAACACGGAATGGCATTTCAATTAGTCAGTAGTAGTAGTAGTAGCAGTAGCAGCAGCATCAAATGACAGCATCAGCACATCGACATCAACGTCAGCAATTAATGTTATGAAAATGCATGTCAATGATGATGATGATTTTTTTCGCAATAGAATATAAATAGAACGAGAGAGAGAGGGGGGAGGGAGGAGAAATAAATTAAAGAATTGTATTTCATTTATAGAGAAATCATCACAGTTGTTGAGTTTACATACCTTGTGTGCTTTCAGAGAACCATGTTCACATGAGAGTGTGACATCGACAAACGATAGATCTTCTCGCAATTGTTGAAACACCGAAGTCATGGTGTTCTGATAATTGTTCCATCGTAAACTAAAATATTGATGACTTCGTTGAGCCATTTTGTTGCCGTAATTTTTTTGACTTTATTGTGGTGGTGGTGGTGGTGGTGGTGATGGTGGTGGTGGTGTTGCTGATGAATTTTTAAAATTGATTTCTTTTACAATTTTATGTTAAAATTTTTTCTTTTCTTGCTTGCTTGCACCCCCTTTTTTCTGTTTTTTTTTTTTTTTTTTTTGTTTTGGCCACCAACGGTTAATACAACTATGTATGAAGAGGGGCGACGAGGCGGCTTAGGTTATGATACAAATGTTTTGTATCTGTGAAGCACAAACGACGCACACAAAGTGTTTACGACAGACAAACAGACAGACAAGTTTGTTGTTTCTTTTGTTTTGTTTGTTTGTTGTACGCGAAATTCCTTGTATTTGCTTTTCCTGATAATCTAAAAGCAGAGAACGAGAAAAAATTTATGAAAATATTACAAAAACAAACAAAAAAAAAAATAAAAAGAATGTCGAAAATGATTAAAATAAACTGAAGGTTGAGTGTTGTTAAGTGATTTATTTAAACAATTATTGTTTGGAATTAAGAGAAAACAAAAAAAAAACCTGGAGTATCTACGCTTCAGAGCACTTTAGATACCTAAACCCGAAGCATTAAGACTACAACTGATCTGAATATTGCTGCATGAAAGTAATCAACCTAAACGGGGATGGTATCAACCCTAAAAATGTGTACTTTCTCTACATCTGCATAATCAGATCAACTCCATTCTATAGGACCACGGTTTGAAGATTGTCTTCAAAATAAAATAGGAATCACCAAACCTTCTTTGATGATATTACGCGTATGGTGACTATCACGATAACAATTACTCTTAAAACTATATCGTGTAAGGCATTATTTACTGTCCCTATCTGGCTACCACCAGACATGTTAGCGAAAAAATAGCTGCGAACAGCGAGGACAATGAGACAAAATGCCAAAAAACAACGGAAGCATAGAAGCTATAATCATGCAAAAAGCTTGAGTTTAGTTCAACTGAATCGCCCTGTTGACTTCACGACACGGGAAACCGCTTCTGATACAGAAAATATCAAATAAATCTTCCAGAGAAAGTGATTCACTGGCGGATCCTGGCAGATCACAATTAATGTCGAAAGTGGGGTTCTCTTTTCGGGATAAATGGAATCTTAGATTTCCCTTTAAGATTACCCGTCTGATGTATTACTTGCTTAGGCTAGAATAATAGCTATAAAGAGTGCCGCTATGTAAATTCAATACAAGTGCGCATCGATCCGTATTGAGATGGAAGAGTTACATTAACATTGAGCCAGTCGGACAGTCTACCTTACTCCCAAGTTGCTCTAGTTTAGAAGCAGTTCTAAGCTACCACTAAGAGCAGTGAGCATCAGGTTAAGGTGACTGCACTGCACTTAGCAAAAGCTGTTTCAACCAATGAGTGCAGTAACTGTCAGGTGGAGCTGTACTAAAGATGCAAAGCTGGGAAGGGGTCACAATGAGCGATAGGGTAGAAATTTAAAATATTTGGTTAGACTAGCCGCCTTGGGAGCATTGAGAGGGCATTATGTCAGCTTAAGACTGGTTTAATACGGCAGAGAAACGTCCATACAATGAATCCCTACAAGTAAAGCAAAAAAAAAAAAAACGGTGCTGTGTTCCTGATTATTGTGACGTTGGAGTAACGAAATCCCGCATGATCTAGGGAGAGAGAGTGCAGCGTTATAAGTAAACCTAACAAAGAAGTCTGTTAGGCCTCCTATGGATTATTTTTTCTACCAATTCTTTTAAAGAAGCAGACAGAAAGGTAATATTTTATGAGCTTTTTATTACAGAACGCGAACTGAACCTGGTCTTCATAGCTTTTCCGACTGAATATTATGCTCTGATGTCGAGTACAAGTTCAGGACTGAATCTGTCGAACACATTCTATGCTTGAATATTTAGAGGCACAGATTCAGCGAAAAAGTTGGCGATGTAATCCATGTATCTGGCACGATTATTTCTTTGTGCTGGTCGACCAAAGGTTCGTAGAGGAGAATAGTTTTTATTGCGGGTTAAACTGAACCAAATAGAAACTGAAAATGTGTATGAAGTCTGTTAGTTTTTTGATCGAGTACCACCACCGTAATGATTGGAGGCACTCAGGAATCATGGCATGAATCTCACCAAAAGACATGTTTGCTGTCTCATGGAACGGGCTAATGGATCAAGGAATCAGGACGGAGAGTGGACGTTTTAGAATGTAATAGGAGAGATTACTACATCCAGACTAATATATGCCAAACTGGTCTGTTTTAGAACGGAATGGGAAGGGAACCTAAGTGGGAAATTTAGTAGATTCCTTATAGGTCTTCTGACCATTGGTATCTTCTGACGCAGGTATCTCTGTTTTCTGTAAAATGTGCGATACTGTAACTGAAGGCTATCGAACACTTTATATGCCTCTGGCCTTACATCCAAAACCACAAACACGGAGCTTTAAGCTGGATTTCTTTAATGGACTTGAAGAGCTGGCGTTTCTTCTGTAGAATGTGCGATAATGTAGCTGAGTCTGAGACTGTTGAACACTTTATATGCCTCTGCCCAAAAACTAGAGGCTTTAGCCCTGAATTTCTTTAATAGACTTGAAAAGTCAGCTTCTATTAGGAATATGGACTTGAATGTCTGCTAAGATGTCTCTTTACTTTATCGCCGCTTCCTTCTTTTCTCCATCTTTCCCCTGTATGGACTCTAACCCTCACATTTCAATAGGTTTCTGCAGAGTTTTTCTTCTTTTGTTATTTTCTTCCCAGTCTTTCTGAGCCTTTCCTTTCTATTCTGTGATTGAAGGTATAATGTCCACTGAGTCCCGAAGCATAACCTTACAAAATCCACCACTCACTAGGAAATTGGAATCTGACTGCAAGGATATAATAAAGTAAAGTCTTGTGTATTAGAAACTTAACAAAAAATTCAAGTTTAAATCCAACGAACTCGTGTTTGTCTTTTAGATAAAGGTAACTGACCTGCACAACAACAATCAGGGCAACAAAGCTTTGGGAAAATGTTGAAATAAATATGGATCGTAAGGCAAGCAGCACAGCACAATACGGATTTCATAGAATTCAATAAAAGGTCATAGCGGGAGTGAGAGAGAGAGAGGACAGAAAGCATTTAAAAGGAAAATTATTTTAAACGCATTGCTAGCTTAAAATCAATTTCTTTTTTTTTGACATTTTTTTGTATATCTTTCGTTGGTTTTTAAAAGTTACAAAAGGAACTTAAAGACGGTCAGGCATGGATACAGAAGAGGAGGAAGCAAGCATCCCTTTTATGGCACACAAAAAATAAAAAGGAACTGGTTTTAGGATTTCATTGGTATTTTTAGACAAAAAAAGAATCGACTCCAAAGAAAAAAATCCTTTTTAAAGGCCTTTTAAAAAAAATTGTTCTTTTTTCTTTGGTTTTTTTTTTTTGTTTCTTTTATTTTTGCTTTTCTTGCAATTGTTCATGGTTTGGAAGAAGCAAAACAACATGAAAACATGACGACGTTAAACAACCCAAAATGCAAGACTCTATAAATAACAAAAAACAACAACAATAACATACAACAGCAGCCGTAACAACTACAAAACATTGCTCATTGCTTATGAGTTGAGTATTTTAAAGAGTTTCTTTGGGTTTTTTTAAACAAAAAATTTTCCGTTTTTATTTCGCAATTTCAACAAAAAGAAACAAAAACGAACAAAATGGAAAATAATTTCAAAAATTGATGCTTAAACTGGATGAAGGAAGCGGCACAAGAAGCAAGCAACCTTATTGTGCTCACTGCTGCTGCTGTTGCCGCTACAATGCCACAATCTATACGGCAAAAAATTATTTCTTAAACAAAAACCAAAAACAACAACTAAAAGGTAAGACGAAAAGCAACATTACAATTGTAAGCCCGTGTTTAGCTAGATAAGATGGTGGCGGTGGTGGTGGTGGTGATGGTAGTGTTGGTAATGCTGATGATGATGATGGTAATGGTTACCACACCGCAAACATTATTGCATTTTTAGTTTAATTTTCAAAAAAAAAAAAAATTCCCCTTTTTAATTCTTTTTAATTTCATTGCAATTGAAGGGTATTTCTGCAATGAAAACCTAACAAAACACACTCACAACAACAGAAATATTGTTTTCAAATTATTTTTTCAATTTTTTCAAAATGTTTCATTTTAATTTTATTTTCTAGAGACTTTATTACTGCTGTGAACCCAACAACTGCTGAATAAATGCCTTTAAAGTTCCTAAAGAGACCAGAGTATTAATGGAATGTATTCGTAATGGAATTACATATTCATCTCTCAGTTTTATAACCTTCAAATCACGGTTTAAAAAGCCATGGCATGTAAATCTGGTTTTTAAAAAAAAAAAAAAAATTTTTGGTTTGAGCTACAAAAAATTGAGGTTAGGTTAGCTTAAGTAAGTTACATTAGGCAGAAGAAAAGTATAGGATTGTGACCTCATGTGACGTTGTAACAAAGTTAACCATCAGAAAAGCCGTCTCCAACTAGGTAGGATGGTACTCTAATACCAATTACAAAAAAAATCCAGAGAGTAGAAAGCTCTACATGAATATGATCACCCGTACTGAATCTGAACTAGCTAAACTAACCAGCTCCATAACAAATCCTAATAACGCTCAAACCGCATTGAGACTCTAAGGAACGTATAGCCTGTGAAGCCTGTCAATGTCCATTGTAGTAAGCTGTGCTTTATAAAGACAACACTGAATAATATCCTAACCGCCCGCACATCATTACAGAATCTTTCAACACTCATGCTATGAAAGTACTAGCTGTCTTGCGTAAGCACTGATGTACTGACGACAGTAACCAGCATATTCAAATTATACCAAAAGAAAATTCAGTTCAAAGCAAATGATCGCCAGCGTAAGAGCACTGACAGATTTACTCGTCCACTTGGCTTAGCTTAGATTCAAGATCTCAAGACCAATTCGCTCACTGCTTATACGAATTCTCGTACCACAGCGCCAAATTCACCGAAAAATATTTGACAAAGATTTGGACTCTCGGTCGAGAGCCGATATTAGGGCTCTCCATAGATTCATAAATAGGTTGAGCTGATTCAAGATTGTAGTCGTGCTCTCTTGTGTGTTTGTGGTCCATTTTTCTTCCCTCGTCTCTTATATCGTAAGTAAAACCTGGATTAAAAATGGCTCCTTTTAATATAAAGTCACCCAATAATTGAAATCATTCCTTCAAATGATCTTTCAATCCTTCACTTATTCATTCTTGTAAATTGAGATTTTTTTATTTTTTACCGCATGCATTACAACAACTACAGCCATTTGGTAAATACTTTATTAAATTATTCACAAACAAATTCAGAAATTCACAAATGTATTCTTAATAAATAATAATTCTGGCAGATTTAAAACTATCAACAGATATTAAATACGAATACGAAATTATATATAAAAAGGTAGGAAGGAAGAGAAGTAAAAAATAAAACAAAGAAAAAAAAACCAACAAAAAGCATTGAACTAATAACTCAGTAGGGGTTTTAAGGGTTTATGTTTTATGTCCTGGCATAGCTTGTCATTGTTCAAAAGGGGGGAAAAAAGTAAAACTTCCATATTTTTTTTAGTTGCTCTAAAAAAAGTCTTTCAAGGTCTCTTACAGGCTACAACAGCCTGCAAGAGAAACTGGTTTGTTAACGTCGATCGATGATGTACTTGAAAATGGTTCTGTAATATCGATGAACTGAGTGTATAACTTTAATTGCAATCTAAACTGCTTGTAACAATCGAAATACAGACATAATGGCGTATGAATAAAACAATCATAAACCTTTTGATTAAATTAATGAATTACAACACACACACACACACACACACTGAAATTATAGACTTATTACCAGCATCAAATTTATTGTCAAACATACAAGTTTCACGATTCATACAGTGATGGAAAATATAATACGCACAGTTTGGTGTTTCTCAATGGCATATTATGGAATTTTAGGTAGAAGCTTCTTTTGATTGATGGAACTCACTATAGAATTTTGACCATCCAGACTCAATGTGTATTTGTACTGAAAAAAAAAACGCTTCTTCTGTAATGTGTGCTGGTCAATTGACCAGATCACAGATTTGGAGAACTTGTGTGGTGTTCATGTATTTCAGAAAGAAAAACTTGTCTGCTTAACACACATTAGGCAGAAATTTGTCCTTCGCAGAGATCAGAAAGTATCCTCAGGTTCGTTAGAACAATAAAGCTGGTAGAGATCTTATAGAAAAACTCTACACAGTAATGATGGCCTCCGCTTTGGTTATAGCAATAGCTCGATAACTTTCGATAACTTATAGAATACTGATTATCAAACGCTCCAACATTAGACGATTATCCGCGTAAATACGGTCTTTGAAGTAACCCAACAAAAACAGCATCAAATCGCAAAATCTTTGTGGTCAACTGGCATCGAAATTTGTCATGCAATAAAGCCAAAATCAAAACGTCAGCTTTTCTGAAATCACTTCTGGTTTCGCAGAGGCACATTCCTTACAACTTTGTGGGAAATGATCTTCATGACTGAAAAAAAAATTGTTGGAGAAATCAGCATTAAAACTCAACATAGGTACGGCAATGTGAATGATGAACCGGTTTTAAATGTTGCTTGAGTTGGACCTTTTATAGGTGGAAACACAAATGGAAAACTGTAAGATAAGTCCAAATACAGAAAACGACATTGAATCGATAAATTTCGATATTTTGCAAGCCAAAGTTTCACAAACAGAAGCAACATTTCGTGCAGTGTGTACAATGACTGATGCACAGGCCTGATCTCATCCATTACGATACTGGCCACCTCAAATTTGTTAATAGTCTGGGCAATGCCTTGCCTTATGATGACTATAAGCAGCCCGTAATTTAAACAAAAAATATTTTTACGCGCTATTCGGTTGTCGAACAAAACATATTCGTAAATGGGAGATCTTTTACTATCTGTAGCAGATACCTCAGCGAGGTAGCAGAACTATATGATGTCCATATCATATAGGCACCAGAACACAGTGACATTTCAACTAACTGTAGGACAGCTGAATTATGGCGCAACCGTAAATTTCAGATTAATTCCTCTAAAGACCTGCCTATTTGTAATTGACAACAGTTTCAGTCAAGATGGTTTCCGGAATGGATGGTTTCAGATACGGGTAGAACGACGAAGAAAATCTTACCAAAACTGATTAGAGGGCGCACAGATGTCTGCTTAAACTGCAAAAAGCCATCATCATTATGGTTGTTTAGGACATTACGAGGCATTGCATTATGAACATGCATGCGAACTGCATCGGTCTTAGACATCAACCCAAACGATTTCTGCAGGACCTATGGAGACGAGGAGAGAAAAGAGAAACTGCTTTACTTATCACGCAGAAAAGAAGACATCTGGGTGCCTAATATAAAGATGATCTGCAGGGTTGCCACGCTCTAAGTAGTGGTTATGAAAACTTTGGTATTACATTACATTATGGCTTAAGTGTATCCATTGAACTTCGTTAGGTAGCCTGAGTATCTTCTACCTAGCGAGTGCAATAGTTGCTGCTTGATTATCGAAAAAATTTGAAATTACGTCTGGTGATTTAATTCTGGGTCACATTGTTTTTAATAACGTGTTACTAATAACGTGTTACGGCCATATTCTATACTCACAGTTAAGCAGCTTAAGTAGGTAGACCTTTTCTGGATTTAACAAGTCTTGGTAAATAGTTTTTTTTTGTTTTTATTGCCTGCTTTTAATTTTTATTTATCCAAGAGACAACAACGCACGACATAATGTTTATTCTGCCATCAGTTTATTTTGTTTATTTATTGCCTGAGTTTTCTTCTTCTATTTTTACCACTTATAAGTTGAATATTATGGCACTTAGTTGTTGTTATTGTCGTTATTGTTTTATATTTTCACTTAAAACAACAACAACAACAAAAAAGCAATAACCTGCAACCTTTTTTCCCTTTTTCTCGATTATATTAAATAGACAATGTGCTAGTGCATGTGAATGCATGTTTGAATGTACGTACATACGTACGTACATAAAACAAAGAGACAAACAAATAAGTTCAAAAGAAAAACGAAGAAAACACATTTCAAATGAAGAAAAACAAAAGCAATAGAATAAGCAACAGCAAAAAAATTTAAAACATGGAAATACAAGTACACGAAGAAGAAGAAGAAGAAGCAATAGCAGCAGCAGCAGCAGTAACATTGTTTTCTACAAATTTTTGTTTTGATTACAATTTTTCGTTCACATTTGTCTTTTCTTGTTCTTGTTCTTGTTCTTGTGCATTGTTTTTATTGTCATTTCATTTACCTACAGAAGTTATTGTTTTTTTTTCTTGTTCTTCTTCCTGCTTTTTTTTTTTAAACATGGGTATCGGGGTTGTCTATTCTATTTTACTCTCTTTTACTTGATTTTTTTTCTCTTAATATTGTTATTGTTTTTTTTTTTGTTTCCAATTTTCATATTCTATGCTTCCATGCTGTTATTTTTGCTGATGATTTTTATACATTTTGTTTTTTTTTTTGCAACACTTAAGTGTTGATTAAAACAAAAATAAAAAAGCATTTCACTCCTGCTGCTGGCGTTTTTTATTGTTTCCCTTCTCTTCTTTTCATGTTTTAGTTTATGTTGTGAATATTTTGTAATAATTTTTCTTTTTTATTTTTAACAAAATTGCCATTCTCTTCTGTTTTATTTACAATTTTTGTTGAGTTGCTACGTTCATTGCATGAATGCTTAAGGGATTATTAGAAAATAAACTCCCGTGCGTCCGGCATTAATTTTCACGAGGATTCTTAAAAAAGACGAGATTAATTTTTAAAACTTATTGAAATTGGAAAAGGAACGCAAAAATAAAAATATAAACAAAATTTATTAATTTTCCAACAAGTGTGACTTTAGTAATACGTTATCCAACACTGTAAAGCATTAGGTTAGTGAATATTGAGTAGAGGGTATCGGTCATTGTTGCGGTCATTGTTTTCTTAATTGAATAATATTAACAGCGTTGACACATTCCGTAGTAAATCATCACATTGACGAATGAAAAGAAGAACAAATTTCCCCTAGAACTAAAATGTATTTCCAAATGCGTAAGGAACCAACTGAATACTTTTAGGTGGCCACATTATACTTTCCGAACGTAAATGCTACTAGCTACACATAGCTTATAACCGTTTCGGTTTTAAAAATTGGAAAAATATTAAAAATTACACACTTTCCCGGCTACAGAATATTCACAATTTAATTCAATTTCAGTTGTAATCGTTGTTTTTGTATTTTATTTTATAAGTTTGCAGTTCAAACATTGATTCTTTAATATTTCAGTTCATATTCCAACAGTTGGCATCACTACTGATGAACATGTTATTTCTGTCGTATTGAAAAAAGAAACAAAAATTCAATTCATAAAATCAAAACAAAAAAATGCTGATAATCCCTCTTCTCTCTTTTCAATAACCAAACACTTTTGTTTTTAAAACATTTTTGGGACTGTTTTTTCTCTCATTTTCTTAAGTGCTCCACCTTATTTTGGTATTAAACAACAAAAAAAAACATGAAAAAAAAAAAAAGTTTTAAAAAAGAATTCAAAAATAATATGTTTTTGTTGTTTTTCCATCTCTCCCTGCTTCTTTATGTTATTTGCTGCTGCTACTCTACTACTACTTTCTCTGTTGTTTATTTGCCATAAAGAATATTAAAATAAAAACAATAAATTGAAATAAAAATTAATGGAAAGGGATAGGAGAAAGAAAGAAAAAAGAAACTGTAATCAAAGAACTTCGTTGTTATTCATGTGTATGCGTAACAAGTGTTTCTTTTCACTATTGACAACACAACTACAACAAAATATGGAAAAGAAAACAGACAAAAAAAAAGAGAAAAATAGTCGTAGGAACAAAACAAGCAACAGTGTTGTTTGTTAAATGGAAACGTGAAAAATCTTCCAAAAAAAAAAAAAAAATAGGCATGAAACAAAATTAAATGTGGAGATGCCAGATATTGAAATTTATTAAAATGGATGGGAAATTATTTTTAAAGGAGTTTATCGTTTATAGTTTGAAAATGAACTTTTTTTGAAACGAATTATATAGAATAGCCAAGATTAACGCTTTAAATTAAAATTTAAGAATACTGTTGTCATTTTTCTAGCGTTACTGAAGACAATATAGGTAAGAACTTGTGTTACAAGTGAGTTTAGATCTGTGCATCATCGCAACGTCCACAATAACATCGGAAGTATCGCTCCTATTAGTGAAAATGTACCGGATAATCCGAATTTGTCAATTCCACGACGCTTTCAACATCTGGGCCCATCTAACGACTTACTAGGACGTATTTTGCACTTGGATTTGCACTTCCGTCTATATAAAGCCGAATTATTGTAACAACTTATGACAATTAATGACAGCATATATATGATATATCGGGTGCAAGAGCAGCAGGCACTCAATGACGATTATTTCAACATAATGATTCCCCTCCCCTTCAAGCAAAATTATTGAATATGTGATCTCAGGAAGTGGTCATATCCTGCGCTACGTTTATGGCCTTTTCTTTAATTAGATTCGTATATCCACCCATAGAAAGTACTACTTACGAAACAATTATAGGCGACTAACCAGTTACAATGTCTTAAATATCCCGATTGGCTACTAGAGCAACAGTAATCTAATTCTGGGTTTTTTGATTACATTAATCACAATTGTCGTCTTTGGGATTCGATAAAAGAAGTATTCCTGGGAAAGCCATTGTAACCGAAAAAAATAGTTTGTTTAGTTTACCATCAATTTTTGTGCTATGGCCCCATGATAGAAGGTTCTGAACTGAACGGTATATTGTTGCAGAGAAAACCATATAATTCAACATATTTTTGTCTTATTGCCAAAGAAGTTTCGAGCAAAAAGAATTTCACGTTTTGGGAGTATCAATTGGCCAGCACTATAATTGACTTTGTTATGACGGTTTTGCGATTTGAAAAGAGGAATGCTGCAATCGATGATGAAGCAATCATATAAATTCTCTTCAGAGAGTGATTTCATTTAATTTAATTTTTTTATATTTAAAAAGGCATGCTAATGGGGAAATTACGAGTCACAGTTAGAGGAATTCCTAAAATAAAATAAAATAACACCTCTGGCAGCCTTGTAATATGAAGGGCACTTAAATTTTTCCTTTTTGTTTACATTTCCTTACTTTTATTAACTGCCATCTTCTCTCTTTTCATTAAACAATTGCAATGGATTCTTTCCTACTCTCTCAGCACTTTTAAACTTTGAAGCTCTCATTCTCTCTCTCTCTCTCTCTCTCTCTCTCTCTCTCGTTCTATCGCTTCATAACAGTATATGCCTTTATTAGTTGCATAAAATAAATGTTTTGATTAAAATAACAAGAGCAAAACAAAAAACTTTATTATTATAGAAGGGGAAAACACGGAAAAATAATAAAAATAAAACACACACTGTATATAGTAGTGGAAGAAAAAAAGAAGAATTTAACAGCACAGCGCAAAAGTGTTCGGCTTATGGCCCATAGAAACTTGCAATGAGGAAAATTGAACAAAAAAATTTTGTTTAGCAAAACAAACTAAAAAAAAGAAGAGAAAGAAAGATAGTGTTGTTGTTAAAGAAAATGAAAAACGAACAAAAAAAGAAAACTCAATTTCATTAACAAAATAAACGTAAATGGTTTGTGTGTTTACCGTTGTTGCTGTTGGCTCTGGGCTTTTTTTAGCGCCAACATTTGATTTTCACTTTGTGAAATTTTTTTTTGAGGTAAAAATAAAAACAAAACAAACAAAAAGAAACAACAAAAAGAAAAACATGAAATTGATGTTAATAAACCCTCTGTGTATGACGGCAATATGTTTTGCATTTTTATGTGCAAAAATAAATTTTATAGTAAAGTGAACACAACAACAACACAACAATACATTACATACATACATACATAGTATAAACAATAAATTTATTTTTAAATGCAATGTGCGTTGTACTTTCTTACAGTGTTTGAAAATGTGAAAAATATTGCAAGTCTCTGGGTGTTCACAAGTGAATAAAATGTTTCTAAACAAACAGTTATCAGAACGCAAACATACATAAGTACATAGTGTATAAACGCCTTATTGAAATACCATTCACCTTTCTCGCAAACCACAGTTTTCTACCAGTCACTTAGATTTGAAGAAGACATGGAGTATGGACGGCATGGACTATTTTTAATTGATTCTCCAAATTGTTTTGTGACACACATAAATGTCTCGGGTGTTCTTTTAGAATTTCCCAAACGTCTATCAGTGGATTACAGAGATATTTTTGTTTAGAACTAAGATTTTGCAATATTTTCCAGGTCATAGTATCTGCAATCTACAGGACTATCTGCCAGCTTTGGTACAACTAGTGGGTACAATAGAAGTAATACTCGGATCATTGCTGATAATTAAATAGTCCTAAAAAGCCTGAAAAAATGTACGCGGATATCAACACTGATTAGAAGATATGGGACATATATTACCATGTCTGGGTAAACTGATCACGCGGGCAATGCGAAAAATTTAGACGCTTAGCTAAGATTAGACAGAAATTGGAAATTGATAGGTCAAATTAGATTCAAGCTAACTTTATTCACTACCTGTTACAGTTGTAAGAGCCTTCTGGAGTTTAACATAAAACATTGTCGCTGATAGACAGATTGATCACATGAATTCCTTTTTTCTCTACTTAAAACTAAGGTAGATGTGATCATAAGAAATCATGGGAATTGAGGTGACTAGTGGCCATTGCCTTATCGGTGGGAAAAGACTCCATCCTCCCATAATCATAATTCTTGTAGAGGTTTCAAATGCACTTTTCCACAATATTAAAAAATTGCTAAGCCCTACCTGCATTGCAGTTACTAGCAGTACACCATGATCTGATAAAAAGTAGAATAATTGACACCAAAAAAAATCTCCAGAAAAAACAATTAATTTGACGGCGATCTAATTCTCTGAATGTAGGGATAAAACGTTTCGGCTGATTAGGTATCTTGCAGAATAATATGCTTAACTTTTTTAAACGCTAAAACCGATTAGAATGGTAATTTGTGCAGGACAAAAATCCTCAAACATTGTTTTCGAATCATAAAATAATGGTCTTAGCAAAATCAAGTGCCCATAATAAGGAGCTAAAAAAAAATATAGCAGCGGGTCTAAGCAATATCGAGTACGTTTGGAAAGTAGAAAAAAGAAAGAAAGAATATAAAATCATATCTTAATCAATGAACCACGGCTATTTCGAAGCACAAAACCATAGTTCAATGAGTGTAGAACATCCGGTTCCTGGCTATATGATGGTACATCAAATCTTTCCAGCCAAGTTCTCTTAGTTTCTGCCGGTTCATCAAAGGTGAGTTTGTTGTCTGGCGCGTGCAGTTTAAAAAGCAACACCTTTTCTGTTGATCAATTCTGACCGTTTCAATCGAATTGCTTGTTTCAATTTCATTAATTGATGATAGCAGAGCTCAGAATCAATCTTTTCAAACACAAAAGACACACAACGTTACGTTTTCTAAAGCCAATCTTGGCTTTCCTTCGTACACGGCACTCCACTTCGTTTCGGCCATGACCTTTTCATCGTTCGCATCCATTGGCTTCAGGAATTGTTTGATGACATTGCTTTTGCTTGCTGCGAGATGCAATACTAAAGTCAGTTCATTATAGTGTTAATTCCTAAGTATTTCGCACTATCCGAAGGCCTTAACACCACATTTAAGAAGTGGTAATCAAAAACTGATTGCCATATACCTTATAGAGATAACTATAAACTCATGAGTACAAACCTCAATCTTCCTTCCTTTGCTTGTAAATTGCCTCAATACGATATTAACAATAAATAAGCACAATCCCACGACATCCTGATTTAAGCCACTGAACGACCCGCACTTACATTGGCTAAGGATTATCAACCCCAGAGCAAGTTATATCAACCGCAAGTGTTTCCCTAGGAACTTGAGACACTCTCTGCATTGTTGTTGTTGATGTAACAGCTCTGCTGCTGTGAGAGTATGACGATTGTACTGTACCCCGGGTAAACAATTTCCTACAGCCAAAGACAAAGCTTCTTTGTTTATCCGTCTTCTTCATATGGTCAATAACCGTTGGATAGTGAATATTCCTAATAACATCAACGCTGCTTATATGCTGGTTTTTTCCATGATTCCATAGTTTGTTTATTGACAATTTGAAGAACATACTTGAATGGTCTTGACAAACTTTACAGAGCCTGTTACGCGTTCTTCCCCTTTCTCTAATAGAAAAGCAAAATATATTAACGTTATCAAACGTTCCATAAATTTTCACAGAAATATTTAATTTTAAATAAGTTTTCCAACAAATTGAGGATCAAATGTCACGTTTCAAACAATCTATAGCGCACCCAGATACAATTAATAATTGTATTACTTTTTAGGGCTATCAAACAACAATTTATGTATGTATGGAGAGGTAAATAAAATAATAAAATGTTGATGTTCCCATATTATTTCTGTATTAACTTTAACCACAAAAAAATAAGATTTGAAATAAAAGAATGTGCTAATTGTGTCAATTAAATAGGGATTTAAATGTTTCTTAATAACAAGAGGCTTAGGCTTAAACAAGTTAAATAATGAGCATAGTAACTAGCAAAATAAAACTTTTTTAATAAGGGACTTTGTCCATTGTTACCTGATTTTAAGTTACTGGAAACCAAACCTCTTGCTGTCAAATCACACAAGTTCTGGGTACAAGACATAGCTAAAGACAGACTCTTAAAGTACTAAACACTTTGTTTTATTGCTTTTTTTAATCAACGACTTAACTGCCACTTATTGGAAAACTATTTTGGTAAGATTTTATCCGAAAACTCAATTAAAAAAAGTGAAAGGTTTTCCTAATTTTAGGTTTTTCGAATTCACAATGTTTAAATTTCTTAAATACAACGCGTATTATGTTAATGTTTGTTTTTATTGTTGTAATAAAAATTATATTTAATGGAAGAAACATAATTTGTTGTTAAAACCATCGATAAAGAAATTCCCGGACAAAATGTCCAATACAAATCACGGATGGATTTTCGTTAATTAGAAACACGTTTTATTTGCCTGACAACTTCTTTAAAGAGACAGACACTGTAAACAAACAAAAAATCACAAAGAATGACAGAGACAGCAACAGGACATATATTGAAACAAAATTTAAGCATCACTTAGTAATTGTTATAAAATATTTGTAATTAAAATTAAAATAAAAATGATTACCTGTTTTAAAAATGAATTTTAATCGCAAATATAATGCACAAAAATTAACAAATTTTTGTTTAAGACGAACACTCGCACAACTCAAAACCAATGGCAATTTGTTGTTCCGTTTGAAATTGTTACAGTTGTTGTGATTGTTGTTTTGTTTGTTGGTGTTGTTTTGGTTGTTTTCGCTTTTGCTGAAATTGTTGAATTTTGCATAATTTAAACGAAATAACAACAAACAAATGGTGTAAAACTTGGCAATTGAATTAAAATAAAAATTATTTTTTGCTTAGCGGTTTTGTTTCTTTTTTATATTTTTTTTTTGTTCCTTCCTTGTTGTTGTTGATGTAATAAATACTCTGGTTGTTAAAATGACACACAACACAACAGAGAGTATAAAGAAAAACGAGGGAATTTATAATTGAAATGTTATTGTAGCCGTTATTGTTGTTGTTGTTGTTTCATATTTAAATGAGTTTTGATTGATTTGTTTGGTTAAGCAGCAAAGCAATGAATGTTGCTGTTATAGGTTGTTTTTGTTGTTTTTATTGTAATTTCTTGTGTTGCCTGTGACTTTATATTGACGTCACAACAAATGTATGAATAAATTAAACAAAATTCATTAAAATTTAAATGAATTCTTTGAAAACAATTTTGTTTTTTTCCTTTTAATTCTCATCAAATTTAAACACAAAAATTTTCTGTTTTCCTTTGCTTTAACAATTTATTTTCCTTTAAATTTTCTTTTAATTTTCAATTAAACAAACAAAAAGAATAATTCATCTGCCTTTTAATTTGTAATTTTATTGTTGTTTTATTATTACACTCCACTTTTTATTGTAGTTTTCGTTTTCCGAGATTTTTTTTAATCCACTTTTTTTCTTCTTTTTTTTTTAAGCACTCAAGGTCTTGTTGTCGTCTTGTATATACTTTTTTAATTATGGTTTATTTTTTTCCACTACCTTTTTTCTATTTCTCTTATTAATCGTACAATTTTTTTTGTACATACCCAACACACTTTTTATTTCTTCGTATCTTTTTTTTTGCTTCTTTTGCTCTACAATTGTTTTATAATGAATGATGTTTTATGCATTTTCCCAAATGAATAAGAATTTTACATTTTTTTTTTTGGCAAACACAAAAATAATTTTGTTGGGAAAATTTGGTTTCTTATTTTTGTTATTTTGCTGTTTTGCTTTTGTTAATTATTTTTTACACTTTTTTCTATTCAGTTGCTAGACACAGACATGAAGGAATTTCGCTGGCAAAGCGTAATTTCGAATAATTATTAGAAAATGGATTTTTTTTCACTTCGTCATTACATTCGTAGTTCTTCGTTGTTTGTCGGTATCGCCATTTTCGTTGTATTTTTTGTCGTTTTCTTCGTTCAGTTCGCGCCAGTTTTTTCTCTTTCTGTTTGCTTTTTCATTTGTGCGTATGTTATGTATAGTTGTCTCTTTTCAACGTTTGTCCATTATTGATTTCAACACATTAAAGTTGCCAGATGTGCGAAAAAAGTATTAAGAATGAATAACCTTTGAAAAATAAAATACCTTAATGTTTTTCGATTTTAATTAAAATGGACAGTATTTATGCTTTATTATTTATAATTTACTGCTAAAGAAGTTCTAAAGCAGGAGAAAAATCATATTTTTTATGTTTTTACCACGTGTTTCATATGTTTTATTTATCGCGCATATTTCAAAATTTTGAATTCTCATCTATTCAGGACAAATCAATTTGTTGACCCTCGAACTGAAATTTTTAAGAAATTCTGAAAAATAATTTAAGTGCTGAGGGTTCTCAGTATTCTATAGGAAGACAACTGCAGTGGCCCTACGACTTCTTGTCCAATTCGATTTGTTGTTGTGTTGGCATTTCATTCAAAAATTTTGTAATGTTTTATTGCACATACTTCATCTTTTCTAAATCCCCCTTCATCAATATTGATAGTTGTGATGTGAAAAGCTACGTCATAATCTCAATTGAAGGACTGTAATCATCGATTAAATAAGCACCGTAGCCCTGTACCGAGCGTAAGGTCTTAGCTACTACGCTCGTAATGATTATAACAAAATTTCAAACAATAAAATATCTATACGAACAATAAAATATAAATACGAAAGTATATGTACATGCGGTGTAATATAAAAAGGGATGGTTTTACCATCCATGGGTATTGTGCAATACTGGGCTATTATCCTGGCTCAGGAGTTATAAACGCCAATAATGGGTGTATGTATTACTCATATTACTTTGTATAATTCTGTATAGAAAGAAAAAAATCTGAACGATCGGGTTATACATTAAACGAATTGTTTCACGTAGACAGAAAAAGGCATAACTATTCGGTTTGACAGGTGAGAAATTTTCAAATTTTATAATATTTTATTCATCAACAATTACAAATTGGCATCATAAAATGACTTAAGTATTGGACTGCATAGTCGAATACCAATTCAAAGTCTGGAGAAGGTGAGTTTTACAATCATGATTTTTGAAATTTAAAAAAAATTATGAGTCAGTCTAACCCTTGATTCGCTTAAAGAAAATAACATTCGGATCGAATCTTATGGAGAAGTTGGACTGCGCCCCCTCAATTAACTGAAGAAGTACTAAAAGCAAACTTCAAATTGAAACAAAATTGGGCAGCATTAAGATAAAATTTCCTGAAACATAATCAGAGTAATAATGTCACAACCTAGACAATGTGATATACTTGTTACTGAAGCCTACTATTGAAAAAACAACTCATGCGTTTCAATACCTTGCCATGTTATATCTGTGGTTGCCATAACAATGCAATTTACGCTTCGAACTGATCAATCGACCAAGGATTGTAAACTTTACCTTAGCAGTTCCAGTAGCAAGTTTTACATGAGAAAATAATTTCCAGTACAGCGCGAAACTGTTAAGACATTAACATTGAAATTCTTTAATTTATTTGATTTCCTTTCTAAATTCAAATATTGAAAAGAGAAATTGAGAAACCGGATAATAAATGAAAAAAAGTATGTGAAAATAAGGGAAATACATAATTTGTACAACTCCTCTAAATTTCAACTTATCACGTTGATTTACCACTTGTTTAATATTTCCATATATTTACAGATCTGGCAACACTTCAACTTTCATTTAACATTATTATAAACAACGATGACTATTGCTATTTCTTTCTCGCATTAAAACAAATTGTTGAATGAAAAAAGCAGCCAAAAAGAAACAAACGAGAATCTTCTGGTCTTTTTGCTATTTTTGGACTTTAGCTCGCTCGTTCGCTCTCTGTCTCTCTTACTTTCTTTTTATAAAAATTAAAAGAAAAAAATCTATTGTTTTTGACTTTCCTTTGTGTAAGTTTTCTTGAAGTCAAAATGTGTTGTTTTTGTCTGCTACCCATTTATTGTGATAGGCCCATATGAATGTTTTTTCTTTTCGTTTTGAATGTTTCTTATTTTTGCACAAATTTTTTTCTGTTTTTGGCAAAAAGAGAAAAAAAAAGATGGAGAAGAAAATAACAAAAATAACAATGGAGAATAAAAAGGCCGACAAAAATAAAAAACAAATACTGGAGAGAGACACAAGAGACAGACAGCATAGGCAAATAGTGGGTGGGTGGTTGAATAATTGGTTAGCTGGCTGATGATACTGTTGCAAGCATAGGAAAAAGCAAAATAAACAAATTAAATTCTTTTGTTGTTGGTGTTGTGTATTATTTTTATAAATTGGCAATTTAAAAGAAATTGTGAACAGAAAGAAGCACACGAAACTCAAGTATTTAGAGGTGATAAAACAACACAAGTGCAAAGTAAGGGGCTCAAATACAATTTATTTAAATAGAAAATTTGTGTTTAATTTGCTGCACTATTTTGTTGTAGTAGTTGCTGTGTATTTACAAAAACAAAACGAGAAAAGCATGTTTATATAAATTTTTTTTTTGTTAAAGTGGGTTACACAAGTGCAGCGGGCAATGTGGGGTCTTTGGCACTAAAATTGCATTAAAAAGTTATTTTTATAAACATTTGACATATTTTTATGCATTTTTTTATTGTTTTTGTTGCAGAACATTTTATGAGAAACAAGAATAAAAGTGGAATTAAGGTATTTTGTTACATTATTTTTTCGGTATTATTTTTCACAACTTCTGTGCTTAAAGGCAACAATACACACTGCTACTCCAAGTGCTACTTAGTCTGGCAACTTTAAAAGAAGTAATGAAAAGAAATTGAGACAGACGGAGTGTGAGTAGAAAAACAAAACAAAACATCCCGTAGTTTAAGTTTATTTAATATTTTCATAATAAATTAAACAAAAATTAACAATTAATTGCCAAAAAAAATTGAGAACATTTTCACTCAACACGTCGCACAAAAAACGGACAAACAAAAAGTGGTAAAGAAGGAAAAAAGAACACACCAGAATAGCTACAAACGTTAATGAACGAACGACAAGAAGAGAAGGCACACAAACGCAATTGCTGATAAATTTATTATAAAACACAAGGCAACGAACGGACACAACCGACAAATAACGATGAAAGCATATATTGAAACGAAGCAACAATAGAATTTTATTTTTACATAAACCGAGTCGAAAAACGTAAAGAAAAAGCACTTTTTCATTGCTCAATTCAATTATTTTTTTTCTTTCTTTTCTGTTAAGCAAAATGGCGGCTTAAACTGAATTTTTGTTTGAAAAATTGTATTTTTTTCAAGCTTTTATTTGCCGCATTTTTCTTACTTCTTTTTTTTTTTGATAATTTCATTACTTTTGCTATTTATTCTTGTGTTGTATGTGTGGTTTTTTTTATGCTGTTCTTAT
>QOCX01001086.1:0-18739 GCA_005959815.1 Sarcophaga bullata | reverse complement strand
ATAAAACTCTGCAGCAAAAAATGAATTATTTTTTTAGTGTTTTCTAACGTGGCAAATTTTGGTGATATGTTAGGAATTTATTCGGTGTGGTGAGTTCATAATTCGGTGAGTTTCTGCAGAGTGAGGTAAATATAATCGAAATCCACAATATCGTTATTGGAAATATGTACTGCATTACCATCGATCATTGTACTATCAGTCGTGAATTAATCGGTGTATGTCTAGAATATTTAATTTTCACTCTCATTAGTGGAGCCACTGAGTTAAAACAAACTCTTTATACATAAATTGGAGTGCGAAACAGCGATGGGTGGGAGTCACGTAGTGTGTCAGTAAATTGTTTTCATTACGCATCTAATACTAATATTTATATTGTTTTATTTACATACATTCATACATACCTGCATTATTATTACGTACATGTAAATCCAAATTCTTTTATTTGTTTGAATTTAATCTGCTTGTTTTCTTTCTTTTATCGTAATCATGGCAGTATTAATAATGGTGATTGTCCATGCTTAATATTTTATTTCATTAGTGTTGGTAAACGTGGCAAAATGAGCGTAAATAAGGGCTGCCATTTATAGTAATAATTCAGTGTGGAAATCGGTGCTAAAAGGATATAAAGTTAATAAAATTATTATTAAATAATAAATTAAGACAATAAATAGCAAAATCTAGAAGAAAATTATGTGGAAAACTTTATATAATCAGTGAAAAATAAATTAATGAATTTTAAAAGAGAAAGTAAAATCAAATTAAAGAAGAATTTCATAAAAGCAAAGTACGCCGCTGTTAAGTACAATTGTCTTATCAAGAGACGACCAAGGATAGATTGGCTTACCATGTCAAAGAACCGTACTAAGCCTATGAGGTTTAGACCACTGGCAGATCCTAGTGTTTTTCTGTACATACACAAATACATTTATGTACATACATAGCTTAGTAGACCCTAGAAAACCCTACTTAAATGTTTGAACTCCACGACAATTTGGTATACAAAAAGCGATTTAAGTATTTGGCACAACGGGATAGTTTAAGCTTCACTCCATTTAAATTAAGGAGTAGGAAATCCTCTGCCTTGAGCTTTGCGTTGGGCTGGTTTACACTAATTCTCCCATAATACTGTCTGTACCCAGTGATAGGTAGCATTTTAAGATTTTTGTGGCTTGATCATTAGGGATATTGAGAATTCTGAATCTGTTCATAATATCTCATAGCAACTCTAAATAAAGAACGTGGTGATCTACCATTATGTGATCTGTGGCGTCACAACGCTATGCGTGCTCAAGTGTGCTTTGGTATTCAAAGCTAACACTTCAACCTAACCTAACCTAACAATTCTGTAGTTAAAGTTAAAGTTTCAAGATTTGTATGACCTGTACATGGTGCCATGAAGTCCGGGATCTTTGTTAGCTCTAGACTCTAGATAACTCTGGATGAAGAAAGGAGAAAAGGAAACTGCAACATCTTTTAGATTAGCGTCTGTTCAAGTAATTTAATGACTTTCAGGCGATAGTATACATTGCCCGGCCCGTTTTGGCAGATGTCCTGTCCGGTGCTGTGTTGAACAAAAATGAGAAGAAGCTCTTTTACTCGTTTAAGGATTAAGGCTGTTACAAAGCATATTCCCGTTTGGTTTCAGTCAGTCAAGTTTCTCAATCAAAGCAGGTAATGAGTCTACTGTAATAGGTTCTAGAATAATAGAGTTACCATCTATCGTAGTTCAGAAACAAGAGAGCGTTGAATAAATATGCTGAGTATACTGCTAAGATTTTACGGATTAATTCCTAATCTTCCTTAGGAGGGGATTAATCAATAATAATAAGTCTGAGCCGGCCGTTCTCTGTTCCCATTGGCTGGTGTACTCGAATGAATGATATTTCTTGTGATTTCATTTGGTGCCCTATACAAAATACGGCGAATGCAAGTCCTTTTTCATCTCTTTACGTCAACACAAAATGGCTGATCGAAACAAAACGATCTACAGTCTGCCATTTTGTAATTGAATTTGACCAAGAGGTATGTATTATTTTGCTGAGCGAGTGGTTAAGCAAACACTTGAAACTTCTGCTTTCATTGGGATGCAGCGTTCCATTTTTCCCCGTATATAAGCGAAAATGCCTACAACTGAGCAAATACGTAGGCTATCAATGACCCTCGAATAGTCTCTTAGTTCAGTTATTCATAAAAAAATATACTCTCCCTCACATTTATATCCGGCTTGAAGCGGATGCTAAAGTAGAGTAAATTTTTAAATTTCTATTTCCAACTTAAAATCATTGTTTTTAATTTCAAGGTCATACACGTAATCAATTGCCGCCAGCTAGCCAACCAACCGTGCCATATAAAAAAAATACATAATTTCTAAACCAATTTTACTTCAACGTTTACTGCTGTTAATTTGACTATGAAACACCGATTAGAACAGCAAACGTAGAACATGCACACTTCAATTGCAAAAATTTACTCTCCATCGTCAGATGGAAGATTATGAACATGAATAAATTGCCTTCAATTCATATACAAATCTATTGTAATAATCATGTACTACAGCTAACTTACGTCATTATATCATTTATTATCATCACAATTGCCATTAGTTTCAATGATGAGCGAGATTGTAATACGAAAAATATTTTTTGCTTCAAATGCCTTGAATTTGCTTGTTTAGTTTGTGGGTCTGTCTGTTTGACATGCTCGCTTACTTGCTGCTGCTGATGTTTATCAAAACAAAACATACATAAATGGGAGTAATTCGAAAGAAGAGGCACATGGGAAAATATGAATGCTTTTAAACTTTGTTCCACTTAAATGTGTAGCGTACCTTTTCTGAATTTTGCATATGCCAACAGTGACAGTTAAATTAATTGGTAACGCGGGAAAGTTAAAATGATGTTTGTAAGTGCGATGGTTTTTTTTTTATTATCAACACTTAGAGGATCTAAATATGCAAGACATCTGGCTGGAACTAGGAGGTTATGAGCTATAGATTTGAATCTTTATACCTAAGAGGTGACCTGAAAGGTACACTCCATACCTCCATATTGCTTGTGTTAATTTTCAAGAGTAGTGGGATCTAGAGTTTAATGCCGACTTCGAGCGACAAATTTGAAGAGCGATTTCATGGGATTTTATTTACTTGCAGAGAACTATTGTTAGAAAACTTCTGAGTTGAGGTTGTCTTGGGAAATATTTTTCGTGATGGCAGAGCTAAGGTTTGAACCTTTCAGCTCTTATATAGTAAGCCAACACACTACCTGATAGACTACGGTGTCCATGTGCGCTTAGTGCAGCTATGAATAATACACCAGAAACGGATGTGACCTTTGAAGTAGACAAATTTTATGTAAAAATAATAAAGTATAATAGTAATAATAAAGTATAATAGTAATAATAAAGTATAATAAAAATATAAAGTTTTAGGGAACATGTCCTCATTTATTTCCCTCGAGCATATTCTCTTAAAGCAGTGACATAGCTGTGATACACAGACCACTTTGGGATCTTGCTCGAATGGATAAATACCGTTGGCTGACATTATCACTCGGTCGTTTATAAGTAATGAAGCTACGAACATCAGAAAACTGGGAAGAAAGCTGCAGATATCTGCCTTCTATTGAAGCACTGTGGCGATGCGCACTGCCTCTTCGAGAAAACGCAACTGCCTGTATCGCTGTAAGAGAATTTAATCTTATACGATCGGAAATGGTCGGAAGGTGCCTCACTGCCGGTAATATTTCCGTTCTTCGATGGCATACATTTTCACTTGCAGATATGCGAATTTCTCTGTGGTTTCTAAATATTTTACTCGGCCGCCATAGTCTAATAGGTTCAAACGCCCTAGCTTAGACATCTCAAACTAAAACGGAATAATGAACAAATTTTCAACGACTTTCTGTCAGCCATCTTTTGGCAAAAAACAGCCAAGAGTAAATAAAATCGCCATGCAAATTTTCTCACCACCTATATATGTGGTGTGAGAAGCTAGCTTGTAATCCTGACTGAAGCTAGGTTTGTAATGACCAAAATGTGTATGTATGCATGCATGTAGGTAAGTTCTGCAATGGCCACAGGTATTCCCGAATCTATTCAAAAAATTTCCAGAGCCCGCCTCCATTACCTTGCTTACCAAAAAGCATTGGCTTTGAAATAAAAATAAATTTAAATAGCCTAACTGCCAATGTAGACCAAATCAATTGTTATTTTTTTTTAAATTTCAATGAGAAAAACGTCAGCATTTAAAATAGAGAGACAGACAGACAGACAGACAGAATAATTCCAAATGAATTACGAATAATTTATGTATTTAAAAAATTTGTATGTACGATACATGATCAATAATAATCATACACAGAAAATTTACTTTTTTTATGTTTTTTTTTCTCTTCTTCTTCTTCTTATTTTTGCAATTGTTTTTGTATTTTTTTAACATGAATTATTTCTCTTTATTATTGTTTTTTTTTTATTTTTATTTTATTTGGTTTCGTTTTTTTCAACGTTGTTGTAGCCAACATTGATGTCATTAACATGCATTTGTTTGCACTGCGTGTTGCCAAACGAAATGAATATAAAACACCAACACCAACAACAACAACAACAGCAACACTATTTAAATAAAAAAAAGAGGCAAGAAAAAAACAACATGGTGAGTAGAAAAACGCCAGCTTTTAATACAACAATAATGAAATAAAACAGTTGTTACTGTTGATGTTGTTATTAAATTGATACTCGTACTTGTACTGGCAAATACATTTGCATACACATGCTAACTTGCAAGGTTTGTCCACATACATATATTATAGGTTATGTATGTTTGTGTATGCATGCATACCTTTTGTCTGGACACAAAAAAAAACAACAACAACATGTATGCAAATAAAAGTACTCTTACTCTCCCGCTTACTCATTCTTTTTTTTATTTTTTTATTTTCACACACATAAGTGAGTATCTTATTTAGCTTGACTTCTATTACAGCCCGTCATGCATTTACGCAGTCCCATCCATGCACATACTGTTGTGCATTATTATTGTTGTTTTTCTTTTGATTTTCTTTTATTTGCAAATGCATGGAAATGTTGTCTGTATAAATTTAAATCTTGAAATGTACACAGGCATACACACATTGTATGAATTTAATACACCACACTTATTCACTCACTCACTCGCATGCATGCATGTACATTAACATTAAATGTTAATATTTTAAATATTTTATTGTGCTGTGTTGCCTCACATTGGGATGACCAGTGCTTATGAGAAAAATATGGCTGATGAGTAAGCACATGTAAACAGTAAAAAAAATGAAAGCGTTTTACAACACTAAACAATTAAAATGTTTATTAAAGGACGATTTACACTACAAGGCTTTACCAACGTAAAGTCAGAGAGAGAATATTGAGGAATTCTATCCGTATTTTAAAATGAGAGTAAAGATCTTACCACAGAATACCAAAATAGACTAATGAACGCCTGCAAAAGTATCTTTCGTATTTGGTGTAAATGTTGTAAACTCTCATTTTATATTGAGTTTACATGATACCGTCCGCTCTCTTTTACAACAACCTTTTATGGCCTACTGAAGAACACTTCCATAGCACTTTCTCATGAGATAAATAAAAATGAAGAGACGAACTAGGCAAAAATAGCTACAGGAGGTCATAATTAGTAAAGAAGCTGGCAAGTATTTGCAAAATTTTTCAAAAACAACTCAACGGAGGACCAAGATAAAGTTTGAGCATGATTTTTATAGCAACACAGATCGTCTGAACGGTGTAATATTGCTTCCGCATGTCCCATATTGGATGAAGTTGTTGAAACTTGCCTAATCACCAAGTTTAGATGGTATCGCTCATTCTACTTGTTTCTTAATTGCTCATACACAACCCATTAGTCAGAATTACAATGCTAGTTCGAGTCCGGAAGTTTTGAGGTTAAAAATATATCATCATGGAAGCACGTCTTTTGACGCTCAGATAAGATGAGATCAACGGTAAACATAATGGGAAGATGGCAACCCTATCATTCTCATATCTGCTACAATAAACTATTTAGCTGGTTTGATTAATTGCTTAATGGAACTCCAAAAAGACAGGAAGGATGATTTTTAACATTTCTACTTTCCTTAAATAAAAATTAAAGTAAAAAAGGTATTTGTATTATAGTTGGCAACTTTAATTAGTTAGCTTAGGTTGAAAGGGTGATGCAGATGATGTCCCAGAGACTCATTGGTCCATTGTAACCCTTCCTATAAAAAAGAATTAAAGAAAACAGGGGAAAAGGAGGAAAAGAATGAGAAGGAAAGAGAGTAAGGCGGAAAACAACAATTAGCCATCATGGTATCCATAGATAAAAATTTTTAATGATAATGATATCCCCTTAGCTGGTCAATTCCGTTTATGAAGCTTCTTAGACTGTAGTCCGCAGTCTTTCATATCGACCAGATCCTCAACTTGCAAACAAGTACAGTGACCTAGAAAATTATAACTGTTTCCTTTGCTCCCCCACAAAGTTTACAGAAATCTGAGACATATTTTTAACATCTACTGATTCTGTATCTAAGGGAACTGTGATCTGTTAGTTTTCATATAATAAGTTTCGTTCCTACGTAATTGAGTTTTGACCCTAGCCCGTTCTATATCAATCAATCTTTTCTCAATAATCCTAAAAAATCCTTACCGGCTTCTCCTGAAATCGTGTCTGATCTTGCCAATTTATCCACATCACCATTACCAATCTGATAATCTAACTTTAAGCCGCTTAGCTGTGTTTTAAACTCATAGATCAGATGTGAGTGGCCACTCCCTGTAATAATAATATTTTTTTTAATAGAAATTTATACATTATGCATGATTTATTGTAAAAAAAAAAAAAATAAATAAAACTGTATGCATACGACAACTACGAATAATAATGATTATTTTAATACTTTTTTTTTGTTGTAAATTATAAACAATACTCGGCTATTAGTTTATGAAACAACAAATATTATATCTGTAGATACACACGACAACGGCAACACTAACAACAAAATCATATTTCACTTTACTATATGTATTCATGGCAAATTTGAAATGATCTGATCTGTACGCAATAAATGAAAATTTACAACATTTCCTTCAAACACTTTTTACACGCCAACGATCATAAATGCACACAAGCACATTGATTACAATTTAATTGGCAACACTACAGCAATGTTTAATAGAGTAGCAGAAGTAAATTGCTATTGTTTTGTTTATAAACAGTGTCATGCTTGAAAGTAGGAAGAAGAAAAAATAACAAGAAAAAAATATTAAAAATTCCTTGCAGCTGTTAAAGTTCCAAAAACCTTATTCCTTCAATTTGTTTTCTTTACAAGGTTAAATAAAGAAAACTCTAAAGAAATTATAATTATTGGGAAATTTGCATACACTTTTAAGCAAATATCCCCTAAAACAAAAGACATACACTCTCTCTCCCTATCGCTCTCTCAAACTTTCTTTCAAAACTCTCGCATTATAATACGTTTCATTACAGTATATCAACAAACTCTTATTATTTTAAGAGTATTAAGCCTTAAAATATGGTCTTATTTCCTTACATAAACTCTTGCATACTCTCTTAAAATTATTTCATATTCCTTTCCTTCGTTTCACAGTTTTTAAAATTTCTCTTTTCATTCTTATACTCTCTCACTTCAGCGTTAACGAAAGTATCATGGGGGGGGTGGTTGGTTAATTTTGTGTATGTATACGATATTTTCTTTGATGATGTTTTCCTTTAACGATATTATTCTTACATTTGTCGTTTAACTCCCTCTTGCTTTGCATAGGCTTTCTTCATACCACATACCTTCTTTAAGGGTAGTTATACCACAAATTCTCATCATTCTCATCACACAACTAACACACGTTTTTGTCATCATTTATCTTTTATCATCAGATCACAATGTTTACTTTTTTTTTACAGGAAAAATTAACAGGGTTGCCAAATATTTTTTTTTATTACAAGCATAACTTGTCATTACAACCCTTCAGTCAGGATTACGACCTAGCTTCTCATACCACTTATGTTGTGTATATTAGTTTTATACATGAGTGGCGGAACCTAGACTTTAAAGACGACATCGAATGACAGATTTTTGACGAACTTTTTCATGGTAATTTTACTTCATCTCAGAGTGTTTTCCAGAAATCAGTTGAGGGGAAGTAACCGAAGAAATTTTTTATTATGTTTCCCTTTATTGGAAATGTCTGACCTAGTAAGTAGTGTGTTGGCTTATTAGACGAAGGGCCAGGGTTCGAATCCCCGGTCAGACATCAAAAACGAAATATGAAAAAAGCATTTCTTCGGCGACTTTCTCTCAGGAGATTTCTAGCAAAAACTCTGAGAGTAAATAAAATTGCCATGAAAAGTTTCTCAAAAAAAATCAGTCGTTCGGAATCGACTTTAAACTGTAGGTCCTGCCACTCATGTATAAAATTAATACACGCAACATAAGTGGTGTGAGAAGCTAGGCCGTAATCCTGACTGAAGGGTTGTAATGGCCAATTATGTATGTCTGTCCTGGTGTTCGAACATTGGCCTCACGTCTAATAAGTTAACATACCAACTATTAGACTGCGGCGACTTTATTTAATCGCTGAAAGTAATATTATGAACTGTTTGACTTCCTTAAGTGGTCATTAACAACCTATCTTGTCACACCAACCCTATTTCGTGTGTTAATTTTATGCAGAACCTACAGTTTAACGTCCTATCCGTATAAATAAATCACAAAAAGTTTTTTAAGTACGTTATAGCTATACTTCTTTGATTATATGTACTTTGCTTAAGCATGTTTTAGTTTAACTTAAGCATATTATAGTTAAGCCTTAAAAAGGAAAATTTTTTTTCAAAATGTATCATCTTTGCGCTATTATGGCAACACTAATTTAAATATTTTTTTCCTTTTCTCCCTGTTTTATTTACAATATTTTAATGCCTTAAAAGCCATTTCTCTTAAAACAAGTCGCTGCTGTATGCATGGCTACAACATAAGAGAACTAGAGAGGGTGAGAGAGAGAGAGAGAAAGAGAGTAAATAAGCAATTCAAGGATAAATAATTTCATTTTTAGTGAAGAACTGTGAATGGTATGCAAGTGGTGTGGTGAAAATGAACTCATAAAGCATGTTGAATTTATGTGTTGTACTCGTCTATTGTATTACAATTTATAAAATGTATACTTGTAATGTATGTGTGTATGTACATATACTTATGTTTATAGGCTTGTAATTACAGTTTTTTATTTTTGTATAAAATACAGTAATTGTAGGTACACATACATGTATGCATGTGTATATTAATAATATATGCATTGCATAGAATGAGTATGTGTTTAGCTTTTGGGCAAATAATATGGTAAAGAAATGTTGTTGTAGTTCATTTTAAGTTCTCCCTCTTTGGCAATCTCTCTTTCAAATGGGAGTAGCGCTGTAGTAGAGAAAAAAAAATCAATAAAAGGGTGGATCGGATCGTGTGTGTGAGTTCGTATTACAAAAACGATTGTAAGTATTCTAACGGTGACTGGCATTAATGGCTGATGGGTTTATTTTCTTTTCTTTCTCTACAGAAATAGAAAATTTATTGATATTTTCTAGACATTGTTTGTATTTTTCATTTGATGATTTCATATGGCTGATGACTCCATTCGTAAGGTATTTCTTGTTTTTCTGTTTTTTTCTCTTCTTCTTGTTGTTTTTTTTTTTGCCAAAGCAAAAGAAAGTCAAACATTTTTTTCAGAAAATTCCCAAAATACCATTCAATATAGAAGAAGAAGAAGAAAAAAAAACTTGTTACTCTTGTCGTTTAAAGAGAAATCTTTTGAACGAAAGAAAACAATTATTTTTATTCAAATACAATTATTATTATTGTTATTGCTATTGTTATTATTGTTTTTGTTGCTGTCATGTCTGGTTTTTTTTTTTTTTTTGTTATTCAATACCTTGACTCTATTGGTGAAAAAGCAAAAAAAAAAAATTGGAAAAAATCATGTTTAAGATCAAAGTTAACAAAAAAAAAATTAAACTACCGACATACAGTAATGGCGAAATTAATAGGTACAGAAATTTTTTTTATATTTTATAAATACTTGTGTTGTTCTTTTAATCCTTAAAAAAACTGGAATTGCTTTAAAAAGCCTTCAATTAGTATCTCTTTGCCATGAAAAAAAATATGCTGATGAATACATAGAGAATATAACGACCTAAGAGATGATCTGCATCACGCATCAGGTCTTCCACTAATAATCCGTGGTTGATAACCGATTTTTTGACATAACACTGTAGACTCAGGGTACACTTTTTCAGAACGGGGATTATCTCGAGTTCAACACGTAGATATTCTGACGAAGAAAATTAATCATTGAAACATATTATTGGAACCTGTGGAGCATTAATGCATCCCAAAAGAATGTACCTGGTTACATATCAAGTGTTTGGCAGTCAAATGACATTGTTGACACTGATCAAAGTTCTAAAATTTGCCAAGGCAATAGGCTTAGGGGAGACATTATAGAGATATCCTATAAAGTTTGAAAGGAGTATAATAATTTGAATGGTCGCAGTACTAACGCACACAACGCTTCACAACAGTAATAAACAGTAGCAATAATAGCGTTAGGAGATTATCTTTGTAGACCTGTCAAATCGTATGAGATTGATGGCTAATTGATGTAAAAATTACTCTCCCTAGCAATTTTCCATGCAATAAAGCCAAAATCCTTCATTTTGTATGACGCCTGGGACCGTTTTGTTAAAATCTAAACCCTTCCAGTTCATAATTTGCAATAGGAGACCAAAAATGTAAATTATCAGACAGGTATAACGCTTTGAATTCACATTAACAGTTCGTCCAGCGTTATTTTCAAAAAAATGTGAACGAAAAACCCTTCCATATCAAAATGCACACCAAACAGCCACGTTTTCTAGGCGGAATGGCTTTTACACAATCATTTCGAGATTCTTCTAATGCTGTAGCACCCAATAAATAGATCTACGGTGTTTTGATTTTCAAATCCAACGTTCAGAGACAAAATTAACACACAAGATGAGTGATGTGACTCGTTAGATTGTAGTCCTGACTAAAGGATTATGATAAACAATTAAATAAGCAAGAATACTATCCCACCAAGAGAGTTTAGGGTTCAAAATATTCCTCATAACGGATAATTTTCGATATTAAAATATATAAAAACGTTTCTAATTAGTTATCAATAGCTGTGTATACTTCTTTCTATGTTTTTATAATAAATCTTGAATCCAAACATTAAATTGTAGTAATTAACACTTTACCTTGTCTATTATTTTTAGCACAACTGTTATAAACACTTGCACACGCACGTACACAAAGAGATAAAGTACCTGCAGAGTAAATAATGGGTTTTTTTTTTGGCAACACTGAAGCATACAATCAAACAAACAAGCAAAAGAAGAGAAAGAAGCTGACAAATCTGTTGACAAAAAAAAAATACTATCTAGCCCAACAACTACAACAAACCAATGTGAGAGAGAAGAGGAAAAAGCAATAAATAAATGTTAACGAAAAGAACTTCTTAAATTGAAAACTGGTTTTTGACACCAAAAAAAAAAAGGAAAGAAAACAAACAACACACCAGACAAATAATTTCACATATAATTCCCAAACAATAATAACAACAACAGGAAACTAAAAACATACATTTTTCTTAAAAAGAGTAAAAGTTGCGGTAGTGTAAAGAGCACAACACAACACAAACACTTGGTTGTTGGTGGATTATTTGTACGCATTACACCCCCACCACGCAGAAAGGCCTTTAAGACAGCGAACCACACACAAACGAAATGAAATGTAAGAAGAAAAGTAAATAAAAAAAACACAAGCAAACATAACACGAAGCAACAACAACAACACAAACCACACACGAATACAAACATACACACACACGTACTCAGTATTAAAATATCAGAAGAAAAGAAAATATTTTTAATCATAATCCTCGTGTTTATTGTTATTGTTATTATTATTGTTATTGTTGTAGTTGTCTTATTTGTTGTTCGTTTGTGTGCGTAGACGGAGAAAAAAAAAAGATTTCTTTCGTCAAAACAACATAAATTTTATCACGTTGTTGTGTTACTGTTATATTATCAATAGTGGTACTGGCGGCACAGTGGTAATCGAAACAGAAACTGTGAACAAAAAACTCGATTGAAAATTAGTGAGCAAAGAGGAGCAAAGTTAACATCACTGAGTGATAGAACAGAATACGAGCAACGCATTTTTTCATGCATTTTGACATGCAGAAAAAATTATTGTAGATGGTTATGTAATCGTTCATTGGTTTCAGCCAAAAGTCCACTGGACGTAAGATAGTCAATTTGGCAGGTCAATTGAAGAAGTGAGCCGTATCATGTGAGCTTTTGATGGCATGCCATACAAGGTTTCAACTGCCCGTGAAGATCCTTTCACCATAACAACTAAGCATAACAGACCAGCCATGATCAGATGCAAAATCGGCCATGGATTGTCGACCTAGCGATAGCTGTATCATTAATAAAGAAAAGTCCTAGAGTATGTTGAGGATATCGTCTTATGCTATAAACACAATAAACGCAACGCAGCAAACAATTTTCTTGTTGTCGCATTGTCTTTAAAATAATTATTTCCATATACACCCCCATGTATTCTATCTTTGAGAGGTGCTGTGTTTGCTGCGTTGCGTTTATTGTGTTTGTAGCATTAAAACATAGTTCGTTTCATGGTAATGCCAATTTATACCGAATTTGCTGAAAGCCATCCTGCTAATTTCATGGATTCTATCAATCCGTAGCCTTAGATTTCCCAGCGCCAGACTACAACAGAGAATGTGTTCTTTGGTGTAATGACGAGAGCCTTGGCAGCACACGTTATGAGGTATTTTTAATCTGTGCCCGTTATTCATGCCAAATTGAATATTCTATACGAGCGATTTGTGGCCTTGGTTAACTCACGATGATGTGAGATGAATTGGCCACTAAGAACGTGCGATTAATACGAATAAGCCATAAATCCCAGAGGCCATCTAAGCCCACGTAATCCATGCTATCGGTCGTATTCAGTTTTGGAGCATAGTCTTAAAAAATAGGTCATTTCAGATACGCCTTTAACCTGAGAAACCACGGTTGACATTCTTACAACATTGCTCATGTAATGCCATCAATAGGTCCTTCAAACGACTAAAAAATTCCTGGTTTTATTGAAATTTAAAGATGAATAATGATTGAATGAATGAAGTGCAAATATTTGACAATATTGAAATAAAAATCAGTTTCTTAAAGCATTTTTCTCTGCAGTTTCTGTCACATTCTGTTCTCTGACAGAAACACAGAACAGAGAACAGAAACGCATTGATTGTTTTCGTTTAAAAAAAATCGTAATTTTTTATTTTCCTCATCTTTTTTTGTTTGTTTTTGTGGCTGCGTTGTTAAATCTTTAAAATCAATGTAAACAATAATAACAACAAAAACAACAACAATAATAATAATAATAGAAATATTGTTGGCATGTATTTTTAAAGACAAACTTGAAAAGCTTTTCAAAGTGGTTGGCGTTTTTGTGTTAATTTTTTTTGCTGCTTCTTTTAAAAACACTTGTTTTTGTTGCTGTTACTGTGCGAGAGTGGGTTCTAACTGATCGCTGTTATGGCTGGTGCTGCTGCTGCGGCTGCTAATGACGGTTTTTTTTTATGTATTTTAAGTGATTTGCGTCATGTTTCTGTGTTTCGTTTCGATTTTAACTGTTGTTGCTGCTATTTATTGTGCCAAGCTGTTGTGTGAGTGAGTGAGTGAGTGAGTGAGTATACCAACGTGAGTATTACTTTATTATGGTTGTTGTTCTTGTTTTTTATACTGTTTTTTTTTTGAATTTGTATTGTTTATGATTGAGTTGTTGTTGTTCTTGTTGTTGTTGTATAGCATGATTGATGGTGCAAATTATTGTGGTTGATTAACGTTATTGTTGTTGCTATTTTTATAATTTTTCTTGAAATCTTATTTGAAACATTATCCAGCAACAAAAAACAACAACAACAATAAGAAAAATGATTGAACTGCCAGTTATTTGAACAAGCAATTTTATAACCTCACCTCACCATGTACAATACGATACGAAATGATATTTTTTTTTTGTTTTTATTTAATTTGATTTTTCAATGTTGTTGTTGTTGTTTTTTACTTGTTTTCTTTTTGGGCATCCATCCATTTCGTTTCCCGCCTTCACTTAAAGATAACTACTCCCGCTACGAACGTTTGAATGTAAGTTTGTACATAAAGGGTTATCCATTCTGTTGATTTCAAAGTTTTAGCTTTAAAACTGAAGCTTGAATTCGGCCGATCTGTTTTGGGTTTCGAGAGGGCTAACGCATTTGATAGATCAGGTTCAGACTCGATTGATGATAATGCTGTCGCTGATCCTAATTTTCCAATTTGCTGCCTTATGCTCTCATCAGAGGTGGTTTTGAAAGATGGAAGCTGGAAGGATTAATTGGTTTACTACGTAACTAGGAGTGGCTTTAGCTGTGGGAGAATTATCTCGTTCCGAGGACTCAATTACCAAACATAAGACTACTGACTGGGTTCCTTAAACGGCATTGCGATGTCTGGTCAGTGACGAAAATCTGGGGCAGAATTTAATGGGATTTCTGTAACATATTTGGAGAAGAGGAATTAGAGAGGATAGAGCATCTCCTATTAGTTGTAAGGGTTTTTGTAGGAGAAGGTTAATTTTCCAGAAAGTGAGTTTTTTAAAGAATTAAACTTTTTGTCTGAAGCCTACACTCAAACGAAATGAAATAACTCTGACTGTGGAGTGTGCTCTAAACATTGCGTATCCAATCCTTCTGTTTTCCGCATTTCTTGTTCACTCTCTCTACCCCGTTTCGCGCTCTGTACAGACCCCGTTTAAATCACCACATTTGTAGCTAATTTTACGCGTCATTCGGTTGTTAAACGATGAATGTTATATTCGCACTTGGCAGTTCTGAAACCATTAAATGGTTTACCCGTTTGTATGTGTGTGTGTATACAAATATTTGTTTTGTTATTATTTTTTTTCGTCTACTCAACACACACACCCTCCAAGCTCCGCTTGTGTGTTAAGTGATGTTCACCTAACGCATTAACATATTTTCAGCGTTTTTAAAGCTTTAAAATGTTTTTTCTTTCTTTTTTTTTCATTCTTTTCTTTTCGAATTTTTTCTTCTTTGGCTTTTTCGTTAAAAGTGCGATAATGTTTCGTCATGCTGAAATCATTTTCAAGTTTCCAATTTCTTTTTTGGCATTTTCGAATGGCAAATTTAAATAAATTTTTAATAAGACTTTATGGCTTTTAACGAGGGTTGGCTGTGAAGTGTTTTTTCTTTCCTTTTAAATATGTTGAAGAAATGTATTCTGTATTCAATGGAGGCATAGAGACTGACAAAAGAACATTTTCTTACTTCTACAACGCGGAATTGCTTTCGTAATTATTTTAGAATGGTTTCCCATTGGTCTTGTCCATAACATTGCCATCCCGAACGGGGTTTTTCATTCGTACTATCTCTTCACAGTCTTTTGACACAAGCTTTTAGTTTTTCTTGTCCTCTATCTGTCACATTTCCAACTGCCAGCGGTCTAACAGCAAAGTCTTACGCTTTGCAGTATTCAAGGTGAACGCGAACATTTAAAGAAAGTGTGCTTGGCATCGCTAAAAATATCCCGTTTTTCATATAGGCGATGCAGGCTATTGAATTCAGCTATTAAGAACTGAAGTACCGACTTATGGATTGCTAAGCCTTGTTTACTTTAGGTTAGGTAGTGAAGGCCAGGAATTAGGCCCATTGTGATACCATAACCGGTATGATTAAACGTTCCCTATAGGAAGTCATCGAAATAAATCCTTTGCCATTGTTTTAATCCTTATTTTGGAGTGTTCAGTGAAAGATGACTGAAAGTGAGAAGTCAAGAATCTGCATATCTATATAGCAAGAGTCGAGCGCTAATCACCTCTTTAGGTGATGACGTTCTGCAGACGTCATTCGAGTTTATCATCATGCCTAGAATAACGATTTAAGGAAAGAAGGCAACCAGTACTCTTCTTATCCATAACAGTCTAGTAGAGCATAGCAATATTACTTACCCCTCATGCTGCCATCAAGATTGAGCCTCCCTGTTCAACTGTGTCAATCGGAATTCGTATGTCGTGTAACTTATCGGAGGTTTTAAGCTCCTCTGTACTACCAGCTTTGGAAAATCGTCAGCAATCTCATCTCAGAGAAAATTTCATTACTCGACAAGCATTGTGCAGCTGCCAATATATCCAGGACCTCCAAGCGAAGCATTGTGCAATCTATTGAAGAGATGTCTGTTCGGTATCATAAACTCTTCTGGCTGTAAATACGACTACAATATCGTCCACGTGGGGGCGCTGTTCTAGGTTTTGTATTAACCTGTGCTTTTTAGCACAGTGAGGTATGTCTCTGGATAGGCACGCACGTTAACCTCTGCGTTTTGATTGAAGTTTTAAGCCATAGTTATTGAAAATTTTGGAGAGTCGGGAGCTGCGCCCTTCAGGGCTATCGAACTTAATAGCTAGATTGTCAATAAGGAAGAAGATGAAGCTTAGGTAGGAAGATATCATCACTAAACTCTCAATGGAAATTACGAAAAATTCTCTTAAACTTTGGCTATTGCAGGTGTTGTCAGACTGAGTAGCAGGAGGATTCGAGACAACAAAGTCATTTGGAATATTCTGCTCTACGGGATCTTGAACTTTGGTACTTTGGTGTATCATCTCGACTATTGTCATGGTTGGCTCTCGAAAGAACTACGTGGCTTACACTTTCCGTTTAATTTTATTTTTTCGCGAAAGAATAATGGAACCCAGGTAGATTGATGTCACCGCTAATGGTCTGTGGTCTGATGGTCAGTGAAAGGATACATGGCTGAAGCTATTTATAGGTGAAGTGACTGGAAAATATACGATTTTACTTATAACTAGGCATATGGGCTGTCCGCATTATAAATATTCCAGGAGCTGGTTTGGATTAGGAGCCAGAAGAATCGGTTTAGCAGTTTCCATGGAAAACTAGTAAATCGGTGCAGACAGTTTTTAAGAAGGTCTAAACCGTTAGGAGCAGTTGTTGAAACTCACAATGGAGCTAGAGGACCCCGGAAGTTGAGAAGTAATTTTGTAAACAATGTATTACGAAAAAATATTCGATATTTTGGAACAAGTTCCATTAATTCCCTTTTACACATTCCGTTGAAGTAGCGGTAGAGCGGCGGAACACAAGCCACATTGTGACGGTGTTTTAATGAATTAATTGATACTTAACTTTCGTGAAGCCTCAAAATAGACTTTAGTGCCTAGAAGTCTATACTCGTACATGGAAGTTGTATCCCATTTTCGGACGAATATAAGCGGGGTAGTCTAGTAGTCTCAGCAGATTTTTGGCAAAAACCCGGAGAATAAATAAAATTGCCATGTAAAGTTTCTCAAAAATCTGCCGTTCGGTGTCGACTTTAAACTGTAGGTCCCGCCACTCATGTATAAAATTAACACACACAACATAAAGTAGTGTGAGAAGCTAGGCCGTAATCCTGACTGAAGGGTTGTAAGGGCCAATTATGTATGTATGTATAAGCGGGGTAAATAGCAGAGAGATAAGATGAAGTGAAGAATTTCTAGCCACCGTCTTAAAAAATCGAGGCCCTTTAAGGCTTCTTTCAACTGTTAAAAACATTTTGGTTTCAGGGAGTGTCATGCCCAGAATACCATTTTAAGCACTGGACCACGCCCCCTAACTTGTAAAATATAAAAACAGAATAATTTTCTTGTGACTACTTTAGGCCAATAAAGGAAAATGTATGCAGATTCGTTACACTCTAGTAGCAATACTGCGGTCTATCCAAATCAAGGCTCTGATTGCGTCCTCAGATTATCGTGGATATTATTATGGAAAGTCTACACGGTTTTCTTATAAGAGCCATATCGGGGACCATGGGCTACCACATATTTTTAAGGATATTGAAACTTCCCAAAGGTCCTCAGGAATTAGATTGTATGGGAGAGTTGCCAAAATGAACTGATTTTATCGAAGCAATTCTTAGGAAACATGAAGAATATTGGATATTATAATGGCACCATACACCAGCAAGTACAATTTTCATTAGTTTAACCACTTACATCTGCATAGACATCTTTCTCGAGCTCATTCACTCTTTCTCTCAACATTTTTATGTCCATTTATGCATTTTTTTTCTCTTAATTTTAAATTAAATTTTTTTTTATATTTTTTTTATGGCCGCAATAATGTTTTTAATGACCGCCACACCATTAAAACAGAGATGAAAAAATAAAAAAAAAAAAAAAAAAAAAAAAAATAATAAAATTTAAACGAAGAATATCAAAAGAAAACCAACAACGTTTTGCATAAAAAACTAAAAGTTAAAAACAAAACAAAAAATTATAAAAAATACTAAAAATAAACAAAAAAAAATAAAAAAATTAATTGCAAACCAAGTATCTGCGATGTCTTCTTTTTCTTAAATTTTAATTTCCTTGCATGCAAATGAAAGGGTATGAGAAAGAAAAAAATTTTAATTTTTGTTTTGTTTTTTTTTTTGTCAAATTTCATCAGTTAAGCGTTTACATTGAACACATTGACACACTGACAGTTGACACATAAAATGGTAAACGTACGGCGAAATAAGTGATATAACGGT
>QOCX01001085.1:13065-49159 GCA_005959815.1 Sarcophaga bullata | reverse complement strand
AAACAGTTTCACAATCATTTTGTTTTTCTTCGAAAAAATTCCATACTCATATCACTCTCATCATGACAATTGGTCGTTATGGTTAACAATTATGGCCATTGGAATGAATAGAACACCAGCAATTAAAACCTTAAATGCGTAGTTGTTGTGGAATTTTTTTGTTTCCAAATCCTACGTATATGTTGACCATTTTTATTTGTTTGTTTTGTGAAATTAGTCTCTGACATTAATGCTGCCAAATCATGACAATCTCAAATTAGATGGATGTTAAATGTCTAGACAGAAGAGAAAAGGAAGAGGTTTAATTGAAAATTTAAGAATCAACTCTTTAACATTATGTTTGAACAACTAAAAGTTTGTTGATTAAAATCAATTTGAAAATAGTATTGTCTTGCTACATACGTAATTGGTGCTTACAATCCTTTAGTCAGGATTACAACCTAGTTTCTCACATCACGTGCGTTATTTTTTATACATGAATGGTGGAGCCTATAGTTTAAAGTCGTTTCTAAACGACAGATTTTTGAGAAACTTTTCATGGCGATTTTTATTTACTCTCCGAATTTTTTCCAGAAATCTGCTGAGAGGAAGTCAACGAAGAAATATTTTTTCATATTTCCTCTTGGTGGACATGTCTGACATGGCGTTTGAACCAAAGTCTCACTTCTAATAAGCCAATGCACTACCTACTAAACTACTTGATTGCATGCTTTTGCTTATTCCACTCACAGCATTCCCTGGACACACTTCATATATCCTTCAGTTATATGCTGATCTATTTTTTGTATGAGGGACTAAAGAATTGGATTCGAAATGGTAGCTTTCGGCAATGGAATTAGTATGTGTTCACTACACAAATCAGCAATAGAATCCAATAATTTACGTACTAGAAACATGTCCATTTTCCTCCAACATGCCTGCATACATCCTGTGTGTGTCAATTCATTTTTGTTTTCTTCAAGACTCGGAATTTCACACAGAAATTTGGGTTAAAACGTGTCATTGCCATTTCGGACTTTAAGAATTTTTCAAAGTGCTGCAATATTTTCCAACTCATTTCAAATCCATTGACATAAGCAGGTTTTCCAAATCATAATTTGCTGCCAGACAATAATATTTTGTTTTCTTGTGCCAAACAACAACACACAAAAGGATGGGAAAAAACCAACCAATAAACTCTGAAAAACATGTAGCATCGGCAGCAGCATAGTCTTAATCTAACATTTATGAGTCCTATTTAAGAAGCAAGGGAGGCACATGTGAACGAATTTTACATTTTGTGGTTATAAATTCATTCATTACACACTTGAAAAATATATTTTCTTCTTCTTTCTAAGGATTACAAGCTTCAAACATATACAAACAATCACTATTAACAATACATTCAGAAGCAGAGAGAGAAAGAGAGGAGATGGTAGAGTGTATAAATTGCCAGTAATATTTTTAAACTCAGACAGACTGATTATATTGTGAGTACATTTTCTCGGACTAAAGCAGGGATTATTTGCTGTAGCAAAGCAAAAACAACTTCCATGAATGCCAAAAGAGAACAACAAAAAAAAAAAAACAACAACCTGAAAACAATAGAAATGAAAAGTAAAAGATTTTTTTTGTATTTTGTCCATAGCAATATTCCTACACCTTCAATCACAAAATTGGCACACAGTCTATACAGTGGTCTACAAGTGTTTCCAGAGAAGGGCTTGTAAATGGAACTTTAGGAAGAACATGAATTCTGCCCCCTCCATTCGTTTTTCTCTTCGTATGTACGTATGTACGTGTAAAAGGTAATTCATTACAATAATCCTACCCCGAATAAGCAATAAAAATTGAATGTTTCCACTTGTAATCGAGTCTATTTGGCTTGGACCAATGTAATGTTTATAAACATGCATGTTTTTATGTTGAAAAATGTTGCTTTGATAGGAAAGGAAAGCGATTTAAAGTGGTAGGAAATAAAATTTAAAATACAGAGTTTTAAAATCGGAAAATTAAGAAGGCAAAAGCTGTTACGCTTTCTCGGAGGAACCATTTTTTTTTTTTTTTGTTTTCATGAATATGTTTATAAAAGCGACTAAGTAAATGCCAAAGAGTTCGTAAGATAGGAAACGTCTAGTTTAGTTTTATCATAATTATCTCTAAGCAAAGGCGATTAGACAAAAAAAAGAGAAATCGGTCGAACGTCAAAATAATATTTTGCTGCTGAGTCATGATATTTCCAAAATAATACATGAATGTCGGGACTTAAACTTTAAAGCTGATTTAGAATGACAAATTTTTTAGAAAATTTTCATGGTAATTTTTTGTTTTTGCCAGAAATATGCTGAGAGGAAGTCGCCAAAGAAATATTTTTTTAAACTGAGGCCTCATGCCTAATGAGCCAACACACTACGTACTAGACTATGGCGACTTCAAGTCTTTCGATATATTGATAAAATTTGAAAACTTCTAAGAAAAACTCACTTTATCTCACGATCTAGCCGTCTTTAAGCCGTAGGTGGCCTTAATTTATATAAACAAACATTTTGGTTGATGTACTATTACAATTGTAGCTACTCGTGGTCTGCTTAAAAACTTGAGACTTTATACATCAAACACGAGCCTCAATAGCTTCTCGGTATTGTGCTCCATGTGTCATTTGGCACAGCTTTTGTGGAACCTCATGTCAATCAAGTCTAACCGTTCAATTTTCAACCAAAAAAAGGTCAGTAATCATTGCTTGGTAGCCCACTCTATTAACTGTAACGTTGTGATTTGTTTTGTTCTTGTAGTAATACAGTTGAATGACCTATAAACGAGAGACTCTTGTCTCAATAGCCGAGTGTTGTAATGCACAAACTGGTTGAAATCCCATGCCAACCATGCCAACCATGTCCCAGATGAAACGAAGTCGCATGTTACCCTACTCCTTTAGGTTTAACATCGCGATTTGTTTAGTTCTTGAAGAGTGTGGCCAATGATTTTTTCGACCTACAAACTACACCAAACACTACATCGTTCAGGTTTCAGGTTACATTATCATTTGGTAATTTTGTTTGTTGATGAACCCACTCAGCCAGAAATATGCTTCGTCTGTGAGGATACAACTTCACTAAGGTTCCTTAACCAAACAAACAACTTTGCAATACTTCACACGGCTTCAGTTCAGCAGTTGTGTATCTTGTATGGTTTCATGCAATTGAATATCTTACAGATAGTTTTAGTCCACCCATCTACTGTTAAAAACACAAAATCACACTGGTGAAGTCGCCGTATTCTAGAAGGTAGTATGTTAACATTAACAAAAACAATATAAGTGGTGTGAGAAGATAGGTTGTAATCTTGACTAAAGGGTCATAATAACCAGTTATGTATGTATATATGGATATCATAGCAATATGTTCTTCTATAAGAGCTCTGCGCATATGGAATGATGACTTAATGTTTANNGAATTGAAACTGGTGTTACTGTTTAACAGTCAACAAAGGATCGATAATGGCAACGATCCAATGGATGGAAAACTTTTAACAGCAAATTTGTTATTTATTTGCTTATCAAACGTTTGCAAACAATATCTCTTTATAATTTCGTTCCAAGCGTGTTAAACAGGGCTGAATGAAGCTGCAAAAAAAACTATTCAGCCAAATGAGATAACTTCATGAACCATGTAACTCCATAGCTCCTGATTTTTATCCTTTTTCCAACAAAAGAATTGTAAAATATCTTGTAAATTTAATAAGGATTTATTATGGCTATTGTTATTGCCATTGTTGTGTGTGTGTGTGTGTGGGAATGGTCATGAAAATGTTTTGAAATTGGCATTTAGAAATGAAAGTTCGTAAAGGACAGAGTACTGACTAAACATGTAACACATGTCATAAATGTAACCCGTAGACAACAAGCGATCTAAACAAATTCCATACGAAATGAAAGTAAACGAAACAAGGCAATCAGACAGACATTATCTATGTTCGTAGACATTAAACCAATATTGGCCACACTGCTATTATTATTTGAGTTGGCAGAGAAGCTATCGAATATGTTTACGATACAACATGTTATCGAATTACAAACATTACACAGAAAATTCATTCATTTGTGTAACATTCTTATGCGTTTTCTTTTTTGTTTATGAAATTAAACTTTTGTTTTGATCTTTTATTGTTGTTGTTGTTGTTGATGCTTTCTAGACATTTAACTTCCTTTCTTTTATTACGAAACAACACATATCTTTGGTGTCTATTCAATATGCAAATTTCATTACATTACACATTGCAAGTTACACCATAAATTGGCAGCTGCATATGAGCATATTCCTGGCTGACTGGCTGGCTGGCTGGCTGTCTGTATACGTTTTCTATAAACGTTTTCCTTTCTGCATATGTATTCGTCTCGTACATGTAAAGGAGTTTTACGAGTATGTTTCATAGCAATTTTACATTTGATTTCGATTTTCTTAATCCTATAGTTGCTATTGTTGTTGTTGTTGTTGTTGCTTTAGTTCTTGCAAACACTTGTTAAAAATCATTTGGCATTTGTTATCAATATTGACCAGATTTTATTGGCAAAAGAAATGGTTACCGAGTAATTCATAGGAGTGTGAGAGAATAAAAAATGAGGAAGATAGAAGCCGAGTCGCTCGTCAAGCACTTTTTTTCTGAAATACGAACGGAAACAACCATAAAATAAATGCATGCACTGTACGTAGAGATTAATGTTTATTTTTAATTCAATAATTTACAGTGGCTTGTGAGTGAGATGGATGATTTAGCATGAGAGCAATTAGGAACTAAAGTTTTCAATAATTAAATGAAGAGTATTTTATGATGATAATTAAGATGATAATTACGATATTTCTGCGGGTAAACGATTATAATGTTGAGACAAGCAGAAAGCTAACAATTATTCAACATCCTTTGACAAATATCTAAACGAAGACCTCAAGTAATATCTGACCGAAGAATGAAAGTTATCGTTCGGCTTCCCTTAACATCAAATAATGAAACTTCATTGCGTTTAATGTTCACGGTTCATCATGTTCAAAGAAAGTCGGCCAGTTTCTAACCGAATTTGAAAACTTAAATTTGATCGTTTTTAAAATACTTATGTAAACAATGGGAAACAAGATTTCTTATGCATTCAATTTGTGGTTACATTTTTACAATTCAATCCTACACAAAGGCTTCGAATGGATAGCTAAAAATTTAACTATTTTGTGTTGTTCTTTGGAAATGAAGGCTATCATTTAGAGACTACAAATCTGCTAGGAAGGTAGATTTTGAAGCTTGAAGGAGAGGTGGCCAATCAAGAACCTGAAGGACATATTAAGTAAACATTAAGCGAGCTCTCCATTAAATGAGGGCAACCATACTTTCTATAGGCAGTCTATATAAAGTTTCCTATCTTTCCCTAGTCCACTCCTTTAAGTTGAATTATCTCTAGTACAGTACATACGTAAATAATTGGTCATTACAATCCTTCAGTCAGGATTACGACCTGGCTTCTGACATTACTAATGTTGGGTGTGTTAATTTTATACATGCATGGCAAGACCTACAGTTTAATGTCGACTCCGAACGAGCCAATTTCTGAGTTTATGCTAGAAGTCTGCTGAGAGAAAGTCACCGAAGAAATATGTTTTTTGTTTTTATAAGCGATGTTTTAACTGCTGTTTAAACCGATGCCTCATGTCTAATAAGCCAACCCACTACCTACTAGACTAGTCTCTACCAAAAATATTGGGATCTTGAACTTACAAAAGTATTCCATTGTTTCGATGTCCGCAACATAAGCCCTATATTGATTATTTTCCACTACGATAATACGGTGAAGGTGGATATGTAAGGCGATGTGTCCTGTAATTATGCTCATTATTGTACTCAAGTTATTCCTTATCCTAAAATACTCTCCTGATCAGGATAATCACAGGTTCGACGTGATGTTTTCGCCCATTTTCTCAATACAATGAAATACATTGCGTTATCCAAGCATAAGTTATTTGATAAAACTGACGTTATTTATCAGACTATTGCCTTCCTTAATTCAGGCCACTCTTTTATGACTAAGTACCCGTACTGTTCCATACCGGGAGTAATTGTTAAACATCCCTTTACATTCCAGGATGGTCATTGATCCGATATCATTGGATTTTATTGCCCTAATGTGTGGCAATATGATAAAACCATCCAGCCAACCTGCATGCATACGAAAATAAGTCCGCAAATGTGAAAATGTTTCAAAAATCAAATTTAATTTAAACCCACTGTACTCTTCTTACTTGTAATTCACATACAATTTTCTTCATTGTTGTTGAAGATGGTTACCACAATGATGACGTTGATTTTTCAAATATTTTGCGATTATTTATGCCTCCTCCATCATTTGGTTTTCTGCCCTATACACCGTATGCTCCCTCATATTTTAAGTCAATGAGAAAATAAAAATCAAGAATGGCAATTCCCTATAACTTGGCATTATTTTTCAATTATTTCAACATTTTCAATTCAAAAAAAGAGAAAAAAAAATCAGTTTTTCTAATCGTTTTCTGTTTGTTTTAATATCATCAATAAAACAAGAGTGAAAAACACACACAAACAATCATTAAATCCTGTTTGTTTTATTCATATTTTTCTGCTTCTTTTTTTCTTCTTCTTGATAAATTTTAGAAAAAAAAAAGAAATTAAAAGTTGGTTTATTTGTTTTTAAATGTCTTTTAGTTTATAACATCGTCGACTGACTTCCATTATTCTCGTAGTGGCAGTGGCAACAGCAGTTGATAATAAGACTTGCTTGGGGGTTTATTATTGTGGTCTATTTTCAGTATGCATGATGATTCAAGCATGATTTAAGTCTTTTAATTTTTGGTATTTTTATGCTTCAATTGTTTTAAGTAACTCTTATGCTGTAAAGTATTAAATACATACTACATTTATGTACATACATACATCCATACCTACATATGGTCTATGAATATGAGTGTTTGTTTTAATTTTACCATATTCCATGCTCAGTATACAGCATACAGCATATGGCATAAATTACAAATAAACCGATAATCGTATAGAGTTTGGTTTTCTTTTTTCTTCCATTCTCCATTCCTTTCCACACACACACATACACACACTTCTATTCACTGGGTACTTGTGTTTGAATCAATCCAAACTCATTTACTGCACACACACACATGAACCATCAGTCAATGAGTGTCAAGTATGTAAATAATCATTTGAAATGCTTTAAGATGCCGTTTCTATTACGATTTTAATACCCTCTCGTTCGGTAATTTACAGCAAAATTTAAATCTAAAACTTAAATAGGATTACAAAATGGATTTATTTTTAATTGATAATAATAATTTTCATTGGAAATGGTGATTAATGGCAGCTTAGTTATTATGGTACAGAGATATTCAATACAAGAAAACAAAAAAAATACAAATCAAAAAATATAAGAAATTCATGTAAACAATTGATGGACACTCCTGTATTTAGGCAAGGGATTATATCAGTCGAAAAGATAAGAGTATTTATATGATAAAAAAAGACAAAAAATAAATAAAACTGCTGCAAAGTTACATAACTTTATGTGGAGATAAGGTTTAACAAAACTGTTGAATGCAACCAAAATTAAATTTAATAAGAAACAAAAATATTTCGTCTATTTTCGATTGCATTTAACTCTGAACTACAATTGTTTATTACACAGAAAATAGAAATAGTTTCTAAAATAAACGAATTTGCCATTTCTGAGTGAAAAATACATGGAACGTATAACTTTATTTTCCGATGAGAATTACGCCATGCTGTAGTTACCAAGACCTTTATCCACAGTGAGAGAAGTAACTTTATCAATACAATACAAACATTAAAGTTAATCTTTCCATTTTATAATAGTTCAAAATATTGTAATAAAACTATACACTACTACCAGTATTAACGCTCTTTTTAATCAATTGTTCCAAAGGGGTCTCTGGTCTATAAATTATTTAAGTTTAAGAAAATCATTTTACAAATCCGTCATGGTTTTTCAGTTGCATGTAAAAAAAAGAGTTTCAATAACTAAAACATAAGCCCTCTGACCCATTACACACTAAAGAGAGCATGGCATCAATAACAAATTTCTTTGGACTGTCAGGCAATACCCAGCGGAATACAATTAAAATTGAAACTGCTTTCAAAAGTCTACATACATAGGTAGGGCTTAGAAGCCGTCCAAAAGACATAACTTAACGAAAATATAGCGTCTTTATAGGAGCGTTCAAACTTTAACATTCATAACCACCATCTTCCTGAAGCTACATTCGTCAAATTAGTTGCGATTTATTCAATTTGTTTTGCAACTCACTATGGACAACCTTGTTTATGGTGTTCGCTGAATAAGCTTTGGAGCAGTTGACAAAAGTTATTTTCAGCAAAGAGGCCTATTTCTAAGTATACAGGTCGATTGCAATTCACACATACATGATCCATGAGCTTCTCATCCATTTGGAAACAATCACTGTGTGGTGCGTACTTTGTGTTCGTATTCCTCTGAGGACAACATTAACCAAGCCACCAATGGATTATCTGGATATTATTTATCTATCTATCTGTGGTTTCAATAGGACTTTCACACAAAATAATAATTTATTTGACTAATTATAATTATTAATAATTTTATTTATTTGACTTCATTAAATTTTGTTTGTGGGGTTCTTTTCTAAGTTACAAATGTATGCGAATAAGCTGCAGACTACAGCGCTTATTGAAGTCTATATATCTCACGCCATTGGCGAAATTCATGAAAAATTAAATTTTCAAGATCGCTCCACCCTAAGACGCTGAGCGTTATAAATACCAGGTTACAGTGTCCCAATGCGACTTTTATGAGTTTCTTGCGGTAGATTTCGTAAATCTTTCTCTGTCTAACAATAACGGATGCAATATGCTTGATTTCTATTTTTCATTAGAAAAGATTAGAGGTAATCCATCTGCCCCAAAGAAATACTAACTCTCAAATGAATTCATTCGAATTGAAGCAACTTTGTATTAGCTGTGTTGTTACTGGCTGAGAGTAGCTGTTGAATGTCTTTATAGGGACCTTTGCTGTCAGTTAGTATGCGTACGGTCTTGTTCAATATATTGCAATGTACGTATTGTGCCTGTATTTATAGCCATAAGCGGTTAATTTCTGGAAAAATCTAATTCAGATTCAACTGTTGTGAAAAGATTTTAAATCGACCTCTATCAGGTAAGCTGGTCTCATCAGCGACAAGGCATATAATATATGATGGTGTTAAGTCTCTTTGCTGTATTCACAGCAACTTTTTTCACCAACATTTCGTGTTGTAGGTAGTTAGTGCGTATGATGACTTACAATATATAATCATTAGATCATCTTTTGTCGTGATTGCAACTGTTCTCTTAAAATCCTCAATCCGTGCATGATATTTTCTTTTCTGCAAAACCCAACGGCAAACTGCGGGCTCACAAGGTAGAATTGGTTGACTACAGCTTACGTTGATACATCAGGTCAGATGCATTAATTTCTTGTAACAATAAAGATCAGTTTCCAATAGTTTGGATTCTGTGTTTACTTAAGTTAGATCTCCAGTATCATTCCAAAATATTTTTGGAGTTGCCGGATATATTGGGAGTTTCTCCATTTACTGTAAGGGCAGATAGTGTCAAAGGCCACTAACTTATTCATGGGCTAAGTGCTACCATTTAAACATAAACATCGATGACTAGTGATATTTCTAAATTCAATATAAGCCATGCTAAGTGTAAAGGATGTTAATTCACTGGCAGCAGCAGGGTGAAGACTGAAGTTGACTGCGATTCAAGATTATTTAATTCCCATTATTACAATCTTAAGGTTAATAATCGAAACTGATTTATTTGGGCACTTAATATTTGGCCATATTAAGTGATTTACACTAGCCATAAAGAAATTTATTTCATATCTGTCACGTTAATGATTTATACAAGAAAACAAATAAAAAATTTATTAATTTGTTGTGTGTTTTTTTTTTTTTAATACGAATGACTAATACGAATTACATGGTAAATACAGTGGGATTTTCTTAATTTTAGCCTGAGGTCAGCTATAGAATTTGCCGTCTTTTCTTTAAGCCTTCAAGCAATATGACAAATTTCGTGTAGGCCATAAAATATTTCCAAGGAATTTAAATAAATAAAACACCATAATTCCTTAAACTAGGTAATCATGTAATAAATTACATCCTTTATAGGTACACATATATACGGTGGATATACCATACCATACCATACCATACCATACGTATGTACTTAAAAACAATAAATTTTGTTTCAATGATCTTATGAAACACGGCGGGCAATACTTAGTCAGTCTCCTCCTCTTTTCCTTTTTTTCTTTCAAAACAAAATCGAAATTGTGTTAAAATATTTTGTGTAAAATTGTCGCCTGTATTTAGTTTTTCTTTATTTGTTTAAATAAAAAAAAAACATACACACCAACTGCAATATATCAAAATTTGATATACAAAAAGCACACAGGAAAAAATGTATACGAACGATGGCAATACTTGAGCTTTAAGCAAATCGAAGGCATTGCAAACGCATAAAAATTGATGAGTTGGAAAGACATTCGAAAAAAAATAAAAAAATAAAATGAATTGAATTGGATTGTCAGACCAATAACAACAATAATAACAAACACAGCCACATATGGTGGTGGTCATGGTACCGGTACAGTGAAACAACAACATTTCTGTATCACTCTACCACCGCTGAGAGTAAAGCAATACATCATTTCAAAGATACGGCGACAATGCAATGCAAAGTGTGTGCATACAAACATACTACCCTCATACAAACATTCATACATATAACTAGCCAAAGCCAAAGCAGTCATCTAGACAGACAGCCACAAGCCGGTCTTCAAAACGAACGATTAAAGGAGAGACACAGAAATGAATGAATGAAGAATGAGGGAATAAAGCAAAGAAATTATAGGCAAAAAAACGAGTTTCTCTTTTGAAGACTTTGATAAAGTTACTTAAAAGTGACTGGAGACAGCGCATAAAACCGACAACAAACAAATCCACACACAGCTTTAATGCTGTCACATAGAATGCGTAAATGTACAGACAACTCTTTAATAACACGGTATTGGTTTTTTATAAATCATACAATTAAAAGCTATGCTTCTATTGTACGCTTCGAGACAAGGTTGGTTGGTTGGTTTTTTGTGTACTTACTCTACACATGTTCTAAGAGGGTTATCTGTTTACAGTGAGCATAAGGGAATGAAATAAAAGAAGAAAAAAATATAAAGAACCTGAAAAATGTTTAACAAAGCGACGACATAGACTCGAAATTAAATTATTGAAAAAGTCAAAATGTTAATTGTGGGTGTAGAGTGGCCAGCTGAAGAAGCTGTACTATTGAGAGTTTTTTGTTAAAGCGTATTACTCTGTGTTGGAACAAAAAGAATTGATTTTTGAAGAGGGGCCAAGGAGAAGTAACGTTTCTGTATAGGATATTTGAAGGCATTCACAATGTAAGAGAACCATTAGGCCTCTGAGGAAAGATTCCTCTCAAATGAATAGTACGACCAAATATGTTGATCGAAAGTCGTTGATGGGCTTTCTGTTGGCTCAGTTGCGGACATATAACATACATACGTACATGATTGGTTATTACAACCCTTCACTTAGCAACTTAGCATCTTATACCACCTATGTTGTATGTGGTGAATTCACACATGAGTGTCGAGACCTACAGTCGACTCCAAACAACAGATTTTTGAGTAACTTTTTATGGCAATTTTTCTCTCAGAGTTTCTGCCAAAATCTACTGGGAGGAAATGGCCGAATATTTTTGTTATATTTGGCTTTGTTGGAGATATCTGACCTGGGATTAGAATCGTCTAATAAGCCAACACACTACCTACTAGCTATACGATGACTTCGAACGCGGATATCATTGCCAATTCTCTTTCGAATACTTCAACGCAGTTGTTTTAGTGAGTAATAGCCGTCATAGAGAAATACGGGGAGCCATAGAGAAATACGGGGAGCATGAGAAATGAGGAACTTAAGAATAACCGGCATGATCGACGCAGCATAGTAGCAGATATTGGTGATGACCTCTCTGTTGATTCGGGAGTGTATCATCGCAATTCTCTTCGAAGATTTCGAAGGTAGTTGTTTCTGTGCGTATAATCATGCTTCTACGCCATAGAAAAAAACGGTTAGGTTGAGAAATGAGGAACTTGTTCAGCATTAATTTTGTTGTACGAGAGATATTTCACTTTGAAATCTTATCACGTTTGAATGGGTGCTTCTATAATGATATTTTTTTTATAAATTCTTTGTTCTCTTTTTGACATCGTAATTATCACATCATGTTTCGTTTCTGACTAGAGCCTCCATTCAGAATGATACTTTCACGTATTTCTTCAACCTTTCTTTATACTTCACAAGAACCTTACCACACATAGCGCATAAAAAAGTCAATGTAAACTGAAAATAAGAAACCAAAACCAAATCAGAAAAATGAAAGGAAGGTGTGTTAAGGTGATAAAACTTCTTAAGTTGTTGTTACTGTAATTATGAGAAGCAAACTAAACAAAACAACAACAGCAACAGAACAACAACAACAACAACAACAGAAAATAAATCTCAGTTTTGAATATTTCATTATTTTTTTAAGTGTTTATGCATGTACGATTAATAATTTACACAAGCACACATCTTTCGTTATAATATGAACACGAAAATAAGTTCCTCCTTTCGAAAACAACAAGAACAAGATGAAATTATAAAACATATTACTGTGATATATTACACATGTAATATGATCTAGGTAAACGAAGAAATACAAAACAAAAAAGGGAGATGGAGAAACATGCAGACAGACAGACAGATAGACCGGCAGACAGACAGACATATAAACAAGCATTGATGGTTAATGCTTAAATGTTACATGCAGCATGATCAATGAAAACAACTGAACAACAGCAACAGAACAACTCTTTACAACATCATGTAATTTATGTTAAACAACATGCAACAATTTAACACAACAATTCAAGGCCAAACACAATACAACAGTGAAACCAGTCAGCCAGCCAGCCAAGCTGACAGAGAGCTAGCCAATCAATTGACTCAGCTGAGGAAATTTTCTGTTTTTCACCAGATTATTTAGTACGATAAAGATTCTCTTTTGGCTAGTGATAGTTTGTGTGTTCTCTTAAATACAATAATTTGAAGGATAGTGCTGGTGGTTGTTTTATTTTCTATCTCCTCTTAATCTATGTCTCACTGTCTGTCCATGCGTCTGTCTATTGGCTGTCTATTGTAATAAATTGATCCTTTTATGTGAGGCGAAATATATCAATGCCTTATGCCTGTGACTGTTTCTTGTTAGGATATTCAATTTTCTGCTTAATTTTTTAATTTTTAAGACTTTGACTCTTGAGTAGCCTTTTTCAATTATGTACGACAGAGTGTTCACTAAAACTATTATAAAGACGCCTGGCGCTTAAGAGTAAGAGGGGAGAAAAACAAGAGGAAAATTAATTAAACCACTTTTCCGCCTTCCAACTGAGCTCAGATAATATTTCGAATGTTTGTTTAGAGTGTTACAATTAATTACAACAACGCAATCTTTAATATTTTCCTCCTCTGTGTTATCTGCTTGCATTGAAAGGCATTATGAAGTGGTGGTGGGTCTAAGGGTTCTACAGAACATGAATATTTTTTTCAATTTCTCTTTTTCACACTCTTTTTCTACAGCTACTAAGTGCTGATCTAAGATTCTGGTATAGTTCGTTCATTCATACCTATTTAGTCTCCTTATACAAGAGTTTATTGACTTCAGTAATGGCAAGTATGAAGAAATTTTTATTATGTCTTTATAAATATGTAGTCGCCGTAGTCTAGTAGGTAGTGTGTTGGCTTATTAGACGAAAGGCCAGGGTTCGAATCCCGGTCAGACATCAAAAACGAAATATGAAAAATATTTCTTCGGCGACTTCTCTCAGCAGATTTCTGGTAAAAACTCTAGGAGTATATGAAATTGCTGTGAAAAGTTTCTCAAACAATCTGTCGTTCGGAGTCGACTTTAAATTGCAGGTCCCGCCACTCTTGTAAAAAATTAACACACAACATAAGTTGCGTGAGAAGCTAGGCCGTAATCCTGACTGAAGGGTTGTAATAGCCAATTTATGTATGTATAAATATGTACTGAAGTATTGAAATGCTAGCATTAGGCTCTTAAAGTATATTATTAGAGTCGTGTAAAGATTTTATTCGACTGCAACCACACGATCTATTGTACTGATCTCCAGCAATATAGTGCATGCCTATAATATCTTGTCCAAAACTGTTTCTCCGACAATTTCCTGCCCTGTTGCCCAGTGTATATACACTCAGGAGTTTCCATCTAGAATGCATTAATGCCCCACAGGCTTGAAGTGTGCGTTTTAATGAATCATTCTTATTGACATAAAATCTACATGCTTGGTTCGCAGAAGTTTGATTTAAGTCAATAGGGCCCTGTCAAAATTTAGATTACTAACCTCTTATAGTCTGTAATATGATACAAATCTCTTTATATTACCCTGAGCCTGTCTCTTTATTCACTTTCGATGAGTATACCCATCTAAACATCACTATCTAATACACAAAAAATTTCTGCGTGACGGCTCCACTGCCCACAAGCTCATCTGCCTCTTATAGTCTGATATATAACACAAATCTCCTTATATTGTTTTAAAAACATATGATTCCGAAAGATCCTTCGCCACTCCCTACATTCACCTCTCTATATTCGCAGGGTATAAACATCTAAACATCTCTATCTAATTCCCAAAAAGATTCTGCGTGAAAGCTCCTCTACTTACAAAATCATCTGCTTGCTGATGTCACACCCATACATAAACACTGCATCTTGCATAGGGCATTGGTATCTCTAGAATTACAATTGTTAACATACCCGTTGAAATAAAAATAATTTACCTCGTTGAAGATACTTTTCCAAAAAAAACTCATACCTCAGCACTTTTGATAATAAAATTCAATGAATTGAAGTCGACAAACCATAGCCTAGAAAGTAGTGTCTTGGTCTATTAAGCTTGAGCCCGTTGTTTAAACCCCAACTCAGATATCTCGAAAAAAAAAGGGAAAGGGGAAATGAAAAAATATTTCCTCGCCGGCTTCCTCTCAGCAGTCTTCTGGCAAAACTCGGGAGTAAATAAAATTGCCATGAAAAAGTTTCTCAAAAAATTCTCTTTGGAAGCAGGTCCTGCCGTAAGAAGTTAGATTGTAATCCAAACTAAAAGGTTGTCATAGAAAAATGAGTAAGGAAGTAAGAAAGATTTGTAAACACTCTTCGTTTGCCACCTACATGGTTAAAGAATACTACTGACAAATCACTTTTGGAGTTTAGATTTTAAGTACTCTCACCTCAGCTTATATATTTTTAATGTATAGAATGTATTGGTCGCTGTAGTCTAGTAGATAGTGTGTGGGCTTATTAGACGTAAGACCACAGTTCAAACCCCGGGTCAGATATCTCCAACAAAACTAAATTAGAAATAATATTTCTTCGACGACTATCTCTCGCCAAGATTTCAGGAAAAAACTCTGAGAGTAAAGAAAATTGCCATGAACAAATTTCTCAAAAATCTGTAGTTCGGAGTCGACTTTTAACTGTAAGTCCTGCCACTCATGTATAAAACTAACACACGCAACATAAATGGTTTGAGAAACTATTTCCTAATCTTGACTGAAGGATTCTAACGACCAATTTGCATCTACGTATTGATAGAAGGCCTATATAATATCACTTTTAACATTTTTGGATACAGTAGCTTGGCTATAATTTATACGGTACGGCTTGGTGCAAATCTGACATAATGGGGTGCTTTATTCCTTTAAAAGGTACACATTTTCTTTATTATTCTTAAAGATTAGATCCAGTAAATGTTAAATATTTGGTGAGCACTGCTACTGCACAAGACAATAATTTTTAATTTAAATTCAGCGATGCCGAAAACTTGAAATTGCTGCATCCTCTTTGAGATCACAATTGGATTTATATTGGAACTATTAAACAATCAATCCAACAGAGTGATATTTTGTTGGAAAAGGGAAAGGATTTAACTGTTCAGTACTTCATAGTATAGGCGTAGGTGGTATATGTACACTTCCTAATCACTAAATTCCTAAGCTCTCTGTCCACGCCACTGTTTTGTTCACTTCAAATGTCGACTAGTTGGTCGACTAGTGTACTTTTTTCCTTATAATGAACAGGACAACAACAACAATTATTTATAATTATTTATAGGTTATCAAAAACAATACTGGGAAGTATAATATTTTCTTAAAATAAAGAAACAGAAAATTTAACACCACATGCATACGTATGTATTATGTATACTTGTAGAATGTTGTATGCCCTATACCTTCTATTTCCCCTTTTCATCATTTAATTGTAACCCTTATACAGAATTAAGCAATTTTTTTTTTGTTTTTTGTTCAAAATACTTTCATGTTTTGTAAATTAGATCTTATCTGAAACATGCATAATGTATGTCATCACATTACATGTCAGTTTCGTATTTTTTTTTTTGTTGTTTTTCTGTTTTTTCTCTCTCTCCCATAATGACATATTGTTTTTGATATGTCATGCTGAGAGAATGTTTGACTGGGAGTAAATGAATGATGAAAATAAAATTAAGATATTTCATGCAATTTGAGTATATGATCAGCAAACAAAAAAAAGCCCCTGCATACACCACTACTACTATGCAGTTATTAACGATACAACACATACATACACAAATATAGATTATATTTGCTCTGTTGCTGCAAAGAAGATCAAATATTTTTTGATCCTTTTCAAACTGTCACTTTATGTGAAAGGCATTTATGTCCATTTATATCTTGTGAATGTATGTATGTATGTATGTGTACACTGTAAGCCTCTTTTATCGTACACTCGCTCACTCACTCGCACTCATGCACTCAAGCACCCAATCATTCATTCATTTATTCTTTTGTGTGATGCTTTTGTTTTTGATTGTATCATTTTTAAAGTTGATCCGATCCTGTTATTATTGCATGACTGGCTTCATGCCTCATGCTTTTATTATTCAATCGTTTCAAGTAGTTTTTGGTGTTGAACAACATTTTTGTTAAAACCAAAAAAATAAAAAAAAAACGAGAAGACAAGAGAAAAGAAAAATATTCTGATTATTTCATCACTTGTTTAATAAACGCTTTGTACGTTATTTTGTTATTTTTAAATAGAGGATTATTAATGACCCCTTTTTACGTTTATTCGTTGCTGTGTTTGTTTGTTTTCAAAAATATTTTTGTTAAAACGAATGCCTAAAGAAAAGCCTGTGACTGATGAAGAGAAGCCGTTGAAAATATTTCCTTTGGCATGTGTCGACTTGTGGTGGGTATTGGTTTAATTTTGAAAAGTGTTGACTGCATGATTGATGTTGCAATAATGCAATCGTAATGCATTTCTTTGTTCTGTTCATTTGACTTATAATTTTTTATGATTGAAGATTTCTTTGGAATCCATTTAGCTAACTAGGAAGAAAGAATTTTTAAAATTAATTTCAAATAAATTGTTTTGTTTTTTGTGTTGTTAATTGACCCTAAAAAATTGGGCGTAATAAAGGGAGCTACGTAGGGCGACAATGTGCCACTGTAATAATTGTTGCCATATAGCAACATGTATACCAAATAATATTCCATTATGAGTAAATTCTTGGTTGTATTTACATCTCTTTAACGAAAGGGAAGCCGCCGTAGTGTAGTAGCTAGCCTATCGGCCTCAGTTTGCTCAACAAGTGAAATTTTAATAAATAAACTGGTCGAATTCAAAGGACATCAATCTCATAAACTATCTAGACTGTTCAAAAATAAACTTTGTATTTTGAAGTCTTTTCTTTTTCAGAAAATGTAAAAAATGTAGCATGAACCGCCACCTTGTATTGAAATTGAAGATATCTTAATACGTTAACTGCCACAACAGAAAAGAAAAGGACGAAATTATGAGTTATCTCGTAATTCGGCTGTCAACGTGTTAAGAACATCCTTCGCATTTTTATGAAACTACATTAAGGACATAGAGTAATGCAAAAACTGGTCGATACAGCCGTACATCCTTCTACAATACGTCGATTTCCAATATAAGACTCCTTAAGAAGGATTGTTTGCATATTTGAAGTAAACTGTATACCACCACTGTTATGGCAATTATTCCAGAAACTTAACATAACACTGTTATCGTTATCCTAATAGTTGCGGCAAACACCACCTCCTTCATCTGGACGAACTGTTAATAATCTTAACATTGAAGAAGTTTTGAATTTTATGTTAAGGATTAATATTAAGGATTAAAATGTAGTCCACAAAATTTTTATAGCAATGAACTATTCTCGAAATATTTTGGTTAACATAATAGAGAGAATTAAATATTGTAAAAAATTTAGCAAGGACTACAATCATTATTAAAAACTAGTCGAATTTCCTTAGAAACATTTAAGAAATTAACGGTAACCTTAGTACCACATTTCCTGTGTAAATAAATGACAGCAAATCTAGGTTTATATAAATAAAACTGGTCGAAATTGTTGGAGTTGTTTTTAAAGGAAAATATGAAAAACCTTGTGTTTATTTCTGGGTAAGAGATTTGTACTGCAATTGACTATATTTTAAGAGAATGTCTTAACATTGTGAAGAACTAGTCTAACTAGTCTGCTTGATTGAAATAACTAAAATTTTTAATCATGAAATGTTGCATTAAAGAGCTTTAAATTAAAATTTGCTTCTGCATCCAACAGCTAGCTACATTGAACTACATTAAGCTGGTCGAAATTTTATGGACCTTTGTTGAAAGGAATAACGAAATTAGTTCATTCAAATTCAATCATGGTGTATGGCTTTCTAAAAAATAAAATATTTAAAAAAATTCAAATATAATTCAAATTCAAAGAGTATATTTTTAAATAGATCCAGAATTTTAAAATTTTCCTATGGATGTATTCTGTAAAAAGTATTCGGCAAGAATTTTTTAAAACAAAATTTTAAGTTCAAACTCAACATGTTTCGTTTTATTTTGCTTTGAAAGTGGTCGAAAGTGTAGTTCTGTTTATAACACGAAATAAAAAAAAAACTCCTTCAATCCTTAAAATGAAATCCACAAAAAGAATTGTGTCCTTTTATAGCACAGGGCTCTTTACTATCGTGAAATAAACCATGGATTTTAATTAATTTCCAGATTAGTAAGGACACAACCCTCTGTTGAAACTAGACGATTCATAGGTAAATGGTACAAAGTAATTAACGGTAAATGTTAAGTACATTATGCAGATGTAAACTACATACTTTACATATGCAACAATACTTAAAGAAACTGGTCGAAATTGTTGAGGCTCTTAAAACAAGTGGAAAATAAAATAATCTGTGGAGGAAACAAATCCAAAAATGTGGGTTTTAAAGGAGAAAGATTAAACTGATGATTTTTTTTAGTATTAATAACGATTAAAAATAAACTTCCATGTTAAAAATTTAAATATATTTAGAAAGTAAACAATTCTTAGAATAAAAAAATTTAGTTTAAATTGTTTTCAGCATTTAATTTCCATTTTTTTGTTCATAAAGAGTAATTCTGTTTTGTTAAACATTCCTTAAGTTTTTGTAGAGTTTTGATTTTAACATTTAAGAGCGTAAGAGTGTTTTTTTTAACAAAACTGTTATATTAACTCTTTAAACAATGGCTGCTCTTTACATTGCCTTAGCAACTCTTAAGTGATATATGTGCTCTTTAAAAAATTTGTTTTGTTTTGATTGTGTTTGCCTTGTTATGAACGGAATCGTCCATGTTTGTTTACATTTTCTTTAGATTTGTTAAACAAAACAAAGGCAAAAGAGCATTGAATATTGATTGAAAGAGTATGGAATGAGAATGATACTTTTGTGTAGAGTTTATTAAAAGAGATGTTATGTTCTGCAAAGAGAAGAGAACCATTTTATGTTATTAATGTTAACAAGTTATGAATTTTATTTAGTAAAAGTATTTATCCTTTAGCAAAAGGTTTAATAAACCACAGATTTATTAAAATAAAAAGTGTTTTCAAAACAAAATTAATAATAAAAAAGTAAAGAAATTTATTGTGAAAAAAATTATAAAAGAATTATAATTCCTAGGAAACTAAAATTGAAACTTATTAAGTGTGTTGGAATTATAAATTTTGTGTAAAGTAAACATGTTGAAGGTCTTTCTTTCTTTTTTTGCTGCGAATAATCAGAAATTATAAAACAACAACAAAAACAATAATAACAACAACTACAATAAATAATTTATTTTGCCGGTACATGCGTACAAGTTGTTAAATAACATTCTAGTGCTAATACTCTCTTCATTTTCAAAACTCAATACGCTCTCTTTCTGGTTCTTTTTGCGATTTATAAAAATTATAAAAAAAACATGTCTTGTAAGCAATAAAATATTAAAGAAACAAGTTTTTAATAAGAAACATAAGCATAAAGAGAGAGAAGTTTTAGTAAAAAAAAAAAAGAACCAATAAGAATTTCTGTTTGATAAGCAATAAGAAAAATGCAAAAGGATAGCTGCTTACAAAGACAAAGAGAGTAAATTATAGTAACAGTGAGAGTGGAGTTAAAAAAAAGCAACTGATTTATGCTAACAGATACATGCAACAAAGTAACTGTAATTAAATAAAATATTGAGCAGATTTTTACTAAATGAAAAGACAATTGATTTTACTTGAAAAACTTTATTTAAAGGAAACTCTTTCTTCCAATAACTTGGAAGTTGGTTTCCTATAAAAAAATAAAACTGGGAAACATAGGCCATAAAAATATGTACAGTAGTGTGATGAGCGGAAAAAAATCCTATTTACATTAACGAGTATTTGCAAAAATCTATTCTCTTGAGAGAGTTTCAGAGTCCAAGAGAGAGAGCGAGAGAGAGTATGTTTATGTTAACATAGCATAGGCAAGTGAACCTGTAAAATAACACAAACTTATACAAAAACATTAAAAAAAAAGGAAATACCAATAGCAACAAACATAAAGGCAAACATTTAACATTATAAAAACAAAACAAAACAAAACAAAAAACAAAAGAAAACAAAAACAAACACTGAAATAAACTCCAACTCTCCGGTATTTGTTGTCTGCTCTTTTTTGTATATTTTTCCTTTATACTCCTGTTGTTTGTCTACATTGTACTGTTGTCGTTTGTTGCTGTTGTATGTAGTAGCTGTTATGATTGCTGTTGATTATAACGAGCAATTTATTTACATTTTACTCGCGCGCAGCTCTATCATACACAAATGCTTGAAACGAATTCAGTTTTGTGTTATACGTCGGTTCGCTTAGACGCGTCTATATCCGTGGGATTACTATAGCGCGCGTTTTATTAAAGAAATCAAATAAAATTTCTATCAGTTTTAAAGCAAAAAAAAAAATTAATATTGAAATCCATTTAATAAAAATAAAAAAATAAAAAAATGTTTAACGAAAACCCCTATAATTACGAAAAATCTTTTTTATAAAGAAAATCACAATATGCTGCTAGAAAGATAAAAATTTAGCGTTTTAAGCCAATTTAAAAAAAAAATAAAAAAATAAAGTTGCAATAAAAGTGTTTCAATATCATTCATGTGAGTGTTTTCCAGTGTTTAAACGAATTATGGGATTACCTTAAAAATATATAAATTCTGAAGTTTATATAAAACTTAAGGATTAAAGTGGATGAATAATAAAAATTCTACCCAAAAAATGTTTTCTTAACACCCAACAAACGAATGGAAGCTGCTGCAAAAAGAAATTCAACAACTAAACAACAAAAATATTAAATTTCAACTATAAAATGTAGGTCGCAATATTTTTGTTTTATAAAGAAAAAAAAACAACATAAATAACACAATGAAACATAATCAAATAACCACGTTAAAAAACAAAACACAATAAAACGAAACAAACAAGAAATACTTTAATTTAATCAAATTCATTATGATACATAACTCCCGAGCCTGGAATTTTGCCATAATTGTTTACTTTTTTTGTACCTTCAAAAAATAAAACAAAAATTATGTTGAACCATTGCTAACATCACAAGAACTACGTTGTGAGAAATATTTTCATGTTGTTTTCTTTTTACCTAAAAATTTCTATAACAACAACAAGGATATTTTCATATGGACTTTATGTATTTCATTATTACAAAACACTCTAACCTATTACTGTTTTGTACATCTGTATGAGTGGCTGTGTATGTGTGAGAGTGATATTTAGAGAGTGAGGGTTCTATTTGGGAAACTTCTCCGTATGTGTACGAGTATAAGGGTGTATGTATGTGTGTGTGTGTGTTTGTATGTTTTTAGAAAAAAGAAAACCCTCAAACCATTATCCTTTGAATTCAGTTACTCGTACTTGTAATATGCAGTTTACTTGTTATAATAATTTGTTGCAATTTTTTTTTTCGATGTTCTCTCTGCCTCATCACTTTTTTTTTGGTATATTTTGTAGAGAATAATACTCTAGGGTTTATAAAATTTTGACAAAACCCAACAAACATTTGTATTTATAAAGGAAAAAGAAAGAAACATTTTAAATATGAAGTTGAAGTCTAGGAAACTATCATGAGTACATTTAAACACCGTGTTAGAACGTGTAAGAACTTAATAAATTTTCTTAAAAAACTGGTGAAAATCAGTATGATGTTGTTGGTTTAAGTAGAAAGAATGTTTTACAGGAAAAAAAATTTGAAATTTTTAAATTAATCTGTGGTAGTTTTATAAAAACAAAAATTTTAAAGTGTTCACAAAAGCCTTGTTTGCCAACGTAACATCATTTTTCATTTTTTGGTTTTGTGAAGTTTCGCTCACATTAAACAAATATTTGTTGAAAAAGTGATGGGTGCGAATAAGGAAACATAAATAAATGCACCACGTAAATGCTTTTAAATATTACGAAAAACTAATTTTTTTTTTTGGTCATGTCATGCAGGAATACTGAGATATTTAAACTGCACGATTGTGCACATTAATGCATTTAATGCAACAGTTATTTCAATCTTTATTTTATATTTTTATGCACTAACGGTATCATTTCATTAATACGTATTTATGCTTCAAAAGAGATTTATTTTTTCTGGAATTTCTTCTATAGTGCCCTAGTATCTTTATGGTATTACGTGTTACATCTTGGATTTCTATTAAACTATTTTTCTTATTCGGCAAAGCCTTTAATGCCTTTAAATTATTTTTCAATTATCGCTTTAATTTATTGTGGCAAAGAGTGAAAAATGAAAATATTAAGAAAGAAACTGTCGATCTAAATTGTTAGGGAACAATTTTCCTTTATTATAATTTTTTTTTTGTTTTTACCTAAAAGTCTACATGAAATCTTTTAAAGCGAGATTTAACAATTAAAGTATGGTCACATTAGGCAAATATTTGACTAAAATCCAAGCAATATGAACAAACTACTTTGGAGCAGTTTCAGTTACTTGATAACCTTTTTTTAATCTTTGATCCTCTACAAATAAATCCTTAGAAATAATAGCGTTTACAATTTTTTGCTAACTGTAGTGTAATTTCGATTAAATTTCCTATATCGAATATGTACCTGTTATGTCTGCGGCATGGCATTATTGAATTATTCTCATCAAATTGTTTTTCATTTTTGACTAAGATTTTTGTGTCAAAAATGTAAAATTTTTTTGTAATGTATGGACTTGCTGTAACAAAATTTGTGTGAAAAATCAGCCTTCGAATGTATCTCATCGTGCACTGAATAGATCTGATATTTTTAAAAGAAATTCTTTTACAAATCCTCTGTTATTGCCTCAAGACCAGAATTTTTCATATGTTTTCTAATTAAATCTTCAAAGTATTTGACTTCTTGACCATTTTTCTTCCTTTATTTTACAGATGTTAGCATGTTTTGATACAATTTCAAATATGTTTAGTAAAATAAATGATTTTTCTAATTCCTGTAAAAAAACATAAACCTGGAAGTATGTCCGAGCACTTAACTACTGCTACGTATACATTTAAGGCACTTTTTTAATTGGGATTCGGATGCTGCAGCTTGGAATTAAATTTCACATCCAAAAGCTAGCAAAGATTTTTTCTCAATGACGTTTACGATAGAAAGCAGTGACTTTATGATATTTTTCTCCCGTTATAAAGATAACATGTTATATTTTTAGCGGATACATTCATACATAATGGGCCATTACAACCCTTCAGGCAGAATTACGGCCTAGTTTCTCACGCCACTCATGTTAATTTCATACATGACCTACAGTTTTAACACAACTTCACAGATTTTTGAGATACTTTACATGGCAATCTTATTTATTCTCAGAGTGGTTGACAAAATCTGCTGAGAGAAGCCGCCCGAAGAAATATTTGTTTTCATATTTCGTTTTTGATGTCTGCAAGGGTTTGAACGTGGCTCCGGTTAATAGGCCAAACACACTACCTACTAGACTACGAGGAAGCCGCCGAAGAAATATTTTTTTTCATATTTCGTTTTTGATGTCTGACATGGGTATGACCATGGCTTACGTTAAATAAGCCAACACACTACTTACTAGACTACGGCGCTTTTTAGTGAATATTTATCGCAAATTATTGGCTATCGGAAAAATTAGCTCGGCTTAAATGTAGATGATTGCAAAAATAAAGCTGACGAATGATTTTCAATGTAAAACACTGATTTCGAGTTATATTGGAATTTTAAAAAATTTTTTGTTTAATTAAAGAGAATAGAGAGCATTATTTTGAAAGCCATTATTATTTTTTTGGGGGGGAAAAAAAAACCATTATATTATTGATATACATGCTACAAAAGTAGACTCTGCCCACAGAGTCCTTTAACAAGCATACACAGAGCTAGTGCTACACAAACTACCTTGAATGAAGTTGTTAAATGGAACAATTTTTGTAAATAATTCTTCTCAATTGAACATATTTTTAGTAGATAGTGTGCTAACTGATTGTAAATGAGCCCCAACTCAGGCTAGCCGAACAAAACAAAAAATGAAAAAATTTTTTTCGATGACCGCCTCTCAGCAGATGTCTAGCAAAAACTCTGAAAGTAAATTAAATTGCCGTGAACAAGTTTCTCAATGAAATGTCTATCGAAGTTGACTTTAAACTCTAGATCCTGCCAATTGTGAACAAAATTAACATACACAGCATAAGTGATAGGAGAAGCTAGGTCTTAATCTTGACTAAAGGGTTGTAATAACCAATTATATATGTATGTAGGTGTGGTAGAGCTTTTTCTATTGCAGTTAAAATTTTAATTGACTCTGTACGTTAATCACTTTATTAGTGCCTTTAGACTCAGACTTGTTTCATTCAATACTGCAAGAAGATTGGATGCCAAATCTCCAGTTTGCTTTATGCCTTGATATATTCTATTCTTTAACTGCAGATTTTTCTCATCTTCTTCATGTGTATGCGGAGGCGTTTCTTCTTTACAGCTACTGGATACTAGTCTATCGAAGTTCAAACTAGAACATCATACGACTTACATATGTAGCGTATGACCAATCCAACTACACACAACTTTTCACACATGAAACTCAAGAGATATGTTCAGAGATGCTATTAATTTGATTATAAATTTAAAATTTATTTTTAATTTTTTTTATTTTTAATTAAGAAACTTTTTTCAACTAATTTTATGAAATTTTGAAAATAAGCAAACTTTTGTGGAATAATTTTGAAAAATTTCAATTTGTTTTTTAATAAATTTTAGTTTATGATTGAATTGTTCATTGGGTTAATAATGAAATTATATTTAGAGAACTAATACAGGCTTAAGTTCGATATGTATACCTACATACACATATACACACTGATTTTTATATTCATTTCTCAAATGCACGTTTCATATGCAGATGAATTATTATTGTTTTAGTTTTTATTTTTATATTAAATTTATAGATATATTGCTAAACAAATATTCATACATATTTAGAACATTTAGAACATTTAGAAACACATAGAAATTTATATAAAAAATACATACAATATAACGTATGTATGCATATGTATTCATATTTGTTCAAATAAATGTCTCTCTTAAGCTTGTTTTCATTTATTGTGATATAAAAAAAGAGAAGAAGAAAAAAAAAATATTTTTTAAAAAAATAAACTAAAAAAATACAAATACAATATTATTTATACAATTTTTATATAAAATTTAATCGAAAAAATGTTCTACTATGTGCTTTGGGAATTGTTATCATAAAGAGCGATAGATAGATACAGACAGCGAGAGAGAGAGAGAGAGAGAGCGAAAGAGAATTTTGTGTTTTTCTAAAAGGATTTATAGATTTATAATAAATAACAATTCTTTATTTTCTATTTTTGGTTTTTTTATATCGTTTTTATTTAAAAAAATAACCAGTTATCACAATGATAAATAAAAAAAAAAAAAAAATTGTGAATTTTATAGAAGAAAAAAAAATTTCTTTTTAACAAATTTATTGTGCTTAAAGAAAACTGTTAAACATTTAGGAATTAAGAAAATAAATATTGGTGGAGTGAAATAAAAATAGTGTACAATTTAATTTAAAGCTTAATAAAATGTAGAAATTGATAAACATTGTCTTGCATATGTGATATAATACTTTAAAAATATTTTTTTTTTTAAATTTTGATTTAAAATATAATTGAAAGAATTACAAGAGATTTAAAAAGAATTGCAATTGGTTCCTTAAAACTAAACAAAATTGCAATATAGTTAATTCTGTAAAAAAAAAAATTAGGAATGTACCTTTTTGTGAAAAAAGTAGCAACAGTAGTCTTTGTCCTTTAAACAATTTAATATTATTATTTATAATATAATAATTTTTATTTTAAACGATGATAGTTTCATAAGAAGTGTAGAAAAATTACTAAACTTAATACATCTTCTTTAACCTAATTTTCCAGCCTTCACTACATTTCATATTTTCAATTTTGTTTGTAAAATATTTCAAGTTTTATTGTAATTAATCGAAAAATATTTTTTTTCTTTTTACTTTTGCACAAAGTCTGCTTTAAAACTTATGAATGTACTGTCAAGTTCGATTTATATTTAACGTAACGTGCATAGTATGTAATACAAAAGGACATAAACTTTGCACTCTTCGCTACTACGTATTGATAACGCAAATTATAATTCATTTATGTTTTGTGTGGCAACTTCTAGATTCTCTGGCAACTTCTAGATTCTCTGACAACTTCTAGATATTCTTGTTAGGTGCTGTTTTTTGTTTTCAATGTTTGCAGACTATAATACAAAAATATATCGACATAGTGCTTTTTACTACTACTCACTTAATTTACTGCTAATTTTATTGTTTGTTTTATGACACTTCATATATTCTTTGGGAGGCAACTTCTGGATTCTCAGTCAACTTCTAGATATACCTTGATGTGTTATTTTTGTTTTAATAATTAAGATTAAAGATTAAAGTATATTGACATTGAGCTTTTACTACTACTTACTGCAAACGCACGTTTTGTTTATAATCATTTATTTTTTGTATGGCAACTTCTAGATTCTGCGACAACTTCGTGATGGGTGAATCGTAGTGGTGTTGTTTGTTTCTTCTATCTTCGGTGGCATTTTGAAATTACTTTGTTGTTATGTTATTGCTTTTTTTTTTTTTTTGCAGAATAATCTTTAATAACATTGATCAAAAATTTTTTTCTAATTTTTTTTTTTTTTTTTTAGATAATTTGTCATCAGTGGTTGTAGGGTGTTATTTGTTAGGTGATTTGGTATCCAAATTCTTTTCGTTTAGGTATTCTTTCTGATTTGAAACTATAAATAGTCACTAAGAAGCTAAGGCAAAGGATAAGACGAATGAGTAAGCAGTTTGAAGAAAAATCATGTTTTTTGTCAGGGGAACTGCATCAAGGCATTATGATATAAGAAATCTACTTTTTCATGACTCAAAGCTGTAATTTTTTATCAATGGTCTCAATAAGTTGCCAAGTATTCACCACTGATTGTTTTACCCTTTTAAAGAAGTCATATGGACTTATATCGCGTACAATAATAAAAAATATAGAAGAATGAATTTTTCTTAACAGACAAGCCCATCTTCGCTTTTTCAGTGATTTCTGTTTATCATAGGAACGGGCAAAAAACCTGGTTGAACGTAGCTTAAAACTGCTGCCAAATTAGCGATATTTATTTGCTGTAACCTCACATGATATGTTATACCCTTGCACTTTTAAAATGTGAACGCCAAACAGCGGGTTTGTTTTTTTTTTTAATTTCGAAGTCTAGATTATACCATACATATATTCATAATTGGACATTAAAACCTTTTTGTCAGGATTACGATCTAGTTTCTAACAGCACTTGTGTTGTGTGTGTTCATTTTTATACATGAGTTTTGAGACTTTTGAAAATTTTTTCAAGGCATTTTTATTAACTCTCTCAGAGTTTTTGCCAAAAATCTGCTGAGAGGAAGCCGCCGAAGAACAATAAGCTGAGGAAATATTTTTCTTATTTCGTTTTGATGTCTGGCCTGGGGTTTGAACCGTGGCCTTACATCTATTAAGCCAACTCACTACCTACTAGACTACGCCGACTGCTGAAAGTTTCCTATGATATGTTACTACTGCTCGCTCTTTTAATATGTGAACGGCAAACAGCCGATCGGGATTTTTTCTAATATTTTCGATGACCTTGCTGGTCCGATCACAACGAAATTTTATAGAATACTTGCATTTTAGTCCATTGTGCATTTGAAATTGATGGAGCCACATTTATCAAGTAAGGCCTTGTCAAAAACAATGTTTAATAAGAATACGATGTTCAGTTTTTTAGGTCCTCTATCAATGTCTGACTAAATGATGCAGTTTATTAAAACTTTGACATGAATTAAGTGACAGATACCTGTTGGATGATATACTTATTTACCCGGTTTTGTTATCAGGGCATTGTAACAATTCTGCACCTTCTGTCGATCGGATTTGTGTTAGGGAATCATAAATTGGGTTGCTTTGTATTGTTGAATATTTCCCGAGTTCTTAGAGTCTTGTTTGATAACAAGTTTAGCTATGTTTTAATCAAATTTAATCAAATGAAATGGAATTTTTGGAAAAATTATTCTAAAAAACTTTTAAAGAACTTAATTTTCTATTAAATTTCTTATTCCCCACAAACTTAATTTCAACTCTTCATTTATACTCGAAAAACTAAACTGAAACTGAAATTAATTCTTTTGATTTTCTTTTATTTGATAACAAAAGTAAACATTAATTCATCATAATTTATTTTGGTTTCTCTCTTTTCTTTTGTTTTTTTTTTCTTTTTGAAATTTTCATTCTCATGTTTTTTGTGTGCGTCACATCTGGTCCAACGAGATGACAAAAATTTTTTTATGAATCTCTTAATGCAACATGTGTAGTCGCCGTATCGTTTTACACCTTGAACACAGACATTGAGAATGAAAAAAGAAAAGACCATTCAACACGTACAAAAATTTCTGGCTACCTGTACCGAAAACACTTGATTTTATGGTTCAATAATCTTTTAACAAAATAAAATTAAAAAAAAAAAAAAAAAAAAAAAAAAAAAAAAAAAAAAAAAACTACACAAAATTATTATTAAATAGCAGAAAAGAACTGTGAAGAAAATCTTTATAAAATGGTTAAACGAAAAAGATTAAAAACGGCCATCAATGTAGCAGAGATACAGAAATCTGTTTCTGTTTACACTTGAGTTTAAGGCATGACTTTTGTACCTGTTCGTTTAAATTACTAAAAAAAGATTTAAAGACAGATGGTTATTAAATGGCAGTTTCCTTTAGATGACTCCTCTTCAAAAGTGGATTCTTTACATTCTGCTTTAAATTGCCAAGAAATATTTCAGAAAAAAATTAATTTTTAAATAAATTGTTAATAAAGTGGGCTGGTAATACGAAATGCTACTCAACAACTACTCAACTTAATTTGTTTTAAGGTACTTCACAGACTGTTCTGAAACATTATAAAAGAAAGGTTTCTGAACAGTTTTTTTTGCTTGTTTGGAAAATTATGCAATCTTAGTTGATTATATAAATCCAATCGAAAATCATTGTAGAAAAAATATATTCAAAGAGGACTCAGTTAGGGCAATAAGTTTAAGAGATAAGGTATGATATATCGTTTGGGACTTGTTGGAAGAGTTCTTATGTTCCTGAGTAACAAACTTATGCCGAATACTGGACCTTTTGCCATAATTTTGCTGACATATTCCTTCGGGCTTTTTTTATCTATTGAACACTAAATTTACTCGAATAGATTATCTTCTGTTTGATCTATTCCAACTTTTTCTCATCTTGACAACCGTAGTCTATTTGTGTGTGTTGGCTTATTAGACGTAAGACCAAGATTCTAACTCCAAGTCAAACATCTCCAACAAACCAAAATTGAACCTTTCATAGGTGATTTCTTCTCAGTAGCTTTTTGGCAAAAATTCTGGCAGTAAAAAAAAAATGCCATGAAAAAACTGTCGTTCGAGTCGACTTTAAACTGTAGTTCTCGCCATTCATGTATAAAATGAACACACATAACATAAGTAATATGAGAAGCTAGGTTGAAACCTGACTGAAAGTTTGTAATAACCGTGCATGTATGTATGTTGAGAATTCTTTAACGATTGTTCCCATCCTAGGTTCGTTCCTCTTATACGACTATCTTCTGTCTTTCAATTCAATTCCCAAATGCTAGACATCGGCTCTGACAAATTATTAGGCGATAGCTGTACATAGTGCAATGAGTGAGCCGTTTTGTATATTAAGGGCAAAGATAATTTGGTTTCACAATTTCTACCAAACATTTCACGGTTACTTAATGCGGCGTTTAATTTCCACATTTTTTTTATTTACGTTGTGCGGCTAACGAATCCTGAATTTTATCCGAAGGACTGGTTCAAATTACAGTTTACTTCCCCCTAATTCTTGTAAACTTAAGCAAATGTTGGTTCAATTCTTTGCCTGCCCGTTTTCTCTTTCGTTAAATATTTGTTTAGTGTGACCCTAAGCTCAATGCCCATAAAAACAACCAAAAAATGGCTTTTAATTGAAACTCAGTTACTCTTCTATAGGCTTTCCATTCAAAGCAATTGTTTTGCTTTTCTTTTTAAATTGTTTTTAGTTTAAGAAAATATTTTTTCTCATACCCAATATATAATACCTATGCAAAAAAGGAAAAAAAAAACGAAACTAGTTATTAACATTGCTTGCTTATTAACATTTCTTTATCTTGATCACTAAAATTGCAATTTAAACTGCTTAAAAGCATTTTTAAGATTTTATTAACCTCTTAAGGAGATCGCAAAATAAGGATTTCAGAAAAGTTGTAAGAAATTTTCATTTCATTTAAGGTATTTCCCTTAAACATTTGTTTTAATTCTGAGTTTCTTATTTTCTTTTATGCTCTTCGCTATTTTGATTATTTCCTCTTCTTTTTTTTTTTTTTTTTTTTTGCTACTCACATTTCTCTTTCTTTTTTTTGTTCATCTTCTATGGACTTATATCTTAATCTTGTCCTTATTTCACACCTTTTGCTAAATTACTGTGAATCCTTGTTTTGCTTTGGCTGCTGTTATTTATTATTATTGTTGTTGTTGTTGTTATTCTTGTTGTTTTTCTACTTAATATGTCCGTCGAAGAGACAACCTTTTGCTTAACGTTTTTATTGTTGTTGTTGCTGCTGTTTTGACACTTGAGTTTTCCAGTTTGCCCTGAGAATCGCCTTGTTTTTTTTTTTTTCTGTATAACTTTTTACTCATTTTTCATCTTCTCCGGTAAACATGAAGGAGGAGATAAAGAGAGCTGAAGAGAGGGAGAGAGAGGTGCACAACGACATCATAAATCATCTCAAGTGCCTGTTTGTATTTTTTTGTTTTTGTTTTTGTTTTTCTTTTTGTATTGCTTCATTTCATATTTCTTTTTTTTACTGTTTTACACTCACACCCCTGTTTATTTCATTCCTTGAATGTATAAAAACAAAAATTGTTGTTGTTTTTGTAACATTTTTTTTTTAATATAAATGAGAACAGGATTTTTTAGTGCTTTCTTATTAGCTGTTAAAGGAGTAATAGTAACACTAGGAACACCTTTACAAATGGATTCACACATACATGTGTAGATAGATGCATATTAAATGTATAGCTTTACACTAGAACGTGCAATATATTTTGGTTCCTCTAGCGGCTACTACCATGTTTTTAATTTGTTATTTGTGTTGTATACCACTGAGTTCATAATGGAATATTTTGCGAGTGTATTGATAGTGATGGGCAGTTCAAAAGCAGCCTTTAACCCTTTAACTATTTATGGCTAATTATACTCTTTAAATTAGACGGGAATTTTTGATTTTTGAAGAAGAGTATCCTTGTACTCTTCTTCGTTGAAAGAAGGCAAAAAGAGTTTTTCAAAACAAATTTAAAAAGTTAAACATCTAATTACAGTCATCCTATCAGAATTACTTTCTGTTTGTATCCTTTAATGTAAAATTTATTATCAAATCCTGGGAGTGAACATTGTCCGGTGCCATAACATGTAAATCAGTAAAGCTTATAAAACCAAGGAATCACAAGAAACTAGTCTAGTAGCGAGACCACGGTTTAAACCCCAGGTCATAAATCTTGAACTAAACGAAATATGAACATTGTATATTCCTTCAGCAGATTTCTGGCAAATACTCTGAAAGTAATTAAAAATACAAAGAAAAGTTTCTCAAAAAATCTATTGTCCGGAGGTAGGTAGGTCCCACCATTCATGTATAAAATTAACACACACAACATAAGTGACATGAGAAGCTAGACGGTAATCCTGACTGAAGGATTTTAATGACCAAAGTATGTATGTATGTATGTATGTATCTCAAGAGAAATCTTTTATATCTTAAGCGTACTTGTAACAGCAAAAAATTTAACAAACGTGCGAACTCCAACAATGCAGAAATGATGCAAAACAGAGAGTATTCATTCATAATTTGTTAAACACGATTCGAATGTTTCAAAATTTTTAATCTTCTTTACACGCATTTTATGTAAACCTCTAATGATTCGTTCCAATAACATTTATTTGCTGTTTAATTGATACCGCAGCCTAGCACGCAGAGGTTGTGGACGTGGTAAAACAGACAAATTATGTATTAAATAAACTCATGTTCGTATTAATGATTACGTACAATCTATTGTAGAATGTTCTGGAATAATATCCCTCAGTGGAACTGTGTCGCCTGTAGTAGTGGTTAGGCCCTAGTCTTTTTTCAGTGTTTGCGTTGATTAACCTATTATGTTCATTATTGATATTATCCCCTGTGTTTGGGAGCAACAGGCAGGCAATGCCAATATAAAGTATTTGAAAGNCCTTTTAATTTTCTAAAGTCAAAGACCATGATGAAATTTTCGTGTTTTCTCCGAGCACTTTAGCCACTACACCTTAAAAAACACCTTAAAGTAACCATATATAGTTATTCCAACCTTTTAGTCAGGATTACGACCTAGTTTCTTATACCAATTATGTTGTGTGTGCTAATCTTAAGCATAAGTGACGGGACCCAGAGTAAAAAGTCGAATACGAACAACAGATTTTTGAGAAAACTTTTCATGGCGATTTATGTTTTACTCTCACAGTTTTTGCCAGAAAACTACTGAGAGAAAATTGCCGAAGAAATATTTTTTATATTTCGTTTCGTTAAAGATGTCTGATCTGAGGATTGAACCATGGTCGCAGGTCTAATAAGCGAACACACCACATATTAGACTACGCTGACTGACCAGATGAACTGCAATTCTACTGAAAATATCAGCAGCTTTTAATTCAGTATTATGTGAGGATGGTAGACGACTTCGCGACTTGACTTTTTCCCTTTATTAAAGAACATAACGGAAAATACATGTCGTTGTTGCATCTTCGTGGTTCCGAACTGAACATTCAAGTGAACAAAAGGCAGAGCTAGCTTTGTTAGTTTACAAATGGAGATCCACTTTAGTATCATAATGTTTAGAGAAAACATTTACAATAGCATCCGATTTTGTTGAGATCTCTTTTTACTCCTCAGGCGCATACTATAAACTCTCCTATATAAACAAATTTGACCCATTGTAAGCCACCTTATTTGTTTTATTTATAATGAGAATAAAAATTTATTCGTTCTTTTTTTTTTTTGTTGTTGCTTAATTTTTTCAATTTCGCCAAACAAATCCTGCCTGCATTTAAAGTGTCTTTTTTGTTTTGTTCTCTTTGTCTTCTTATAAAAGAAAATCTAAAAAACAGAGCTTAAAAAAACATTATCTTGATTTAGTAACAAAAACAAAAACAAAAACAAAAAAATAATGTTCCTCGGCTATATTTGTTTCTATTTTCCTGCTGTCGTATTATGGAATATTTCTTTGCAGTCATGAGTTTAAACATTATCGTATCGTATCGTATCGTATCGTATCGTATCTGTTTTAATATTTTTTCTTTTTTCAGTTTTTCTGTTTATATTACCTGGGCTTTATTCATTTAAAATTAATGGATTTTCTTTACAAATTTCATGTTGGCTGGCAACTTCCGCAGCCTTTGAGATATTCATGCCACTCTATGGCTGGCTTCTGTTGTCTTTTTTCTCTTTTTTTTTGTTTATATTGTCCTGTCATGTTAATGTCGTTCACATCATCAAATATATCCTAAAGGTGGTTTGTTTTATGTTTTTTTTTTTATTTTTCTAGCTTATTTTGTTGTTATTCATCTTCTTTATTCCTTCTTTACATATTTATTAATAGGACAACAAATGTTTTAAGGAAAGGAAAGAATTTCCATGATTTATTACAACGCGTTAAACAGAAGAGGAAAATTATTTTAGGAAAACGCTTTAACTGTAGAGGTGTTCTTTAGATAAGATACAGATTTTAAAGGAAGGATATCGAAGGTGCTAAGTATATATAAGCTGGTCCAAAATGATTTTTTATTATGACCATGAGTATACATTATAAGAGATGGGGAATCTTATCGTCAGATCAAAATCAGATGAAACTAATATTTTACAGGACTCTTTTATATCTTCGTGTACTTAATCTAAAAATTCTTTGTATAATGCATTAAATTGTTCTGGTTAGAAATGGAATATCATTTCATTCATATGTCTAACGCTGCCGGTCTCACAGTACCTCAATCGATCGAGCCAATTTTCGTGCACTTTTTCTAGTGTATGGGGTCGTACTTCGGCAATGGCATCACAAATGTTGGAATTCATATGTCTCTGGTTTATTGACATAACACTCTTCTTTTACGACGCCCCACAGAAAATAGTCCAACGATGTCAAATCTCAGCTTCTTGCCGACCAATTGACATCAGAATTTCGGATAGTTAAGCGCCCTCAAACGTTTGACACAATAAATCGATTGTGTAATGAGAAGTGTGGCAAGTTGCACCATCCAGTTAAAACCAAACATCGTTCACATCAATACAGTATAAAGCGGGTACAAAAAAATCGGTTATCATGGTAGTATAAACGTCTCCATTGACCATAATGGTTGCGTCATCCTCATTTTCAAAGAAATATGGGTCAATGATGCTTCATGCGCTCCACAAGCCGCATCAAACTGTCACTCGTAATGGGTGGCTCACACCTATCCTTGGTAGGATAGGTGTCTCCATTGATCATAATGATTGCGTCATACTCATTATCAAAGAAATATGGGCATTGCATTGGCTTCTGTAAGACTACTTGATGGTTTTCTGAGCAATTTCGCTTATTAAGGTGCCCATCGTGCCAATGCAAATGGACATCATCATGTAGTTTCCCTTTAAACCAATAAATCCCAACGTTTCTCAAGCGTAAATCGATTCATTACGTCCAGTGGAGATAATATACTGAATTTTGTGACAGAATAGAATGGAATAAGTATTGATTCGAAATAATCGAGCTGATAGATGGCCCACCCGATACATATGCAAATGATAAGTAACCACGACGTACGTCAACAGACGACCTGGAATCGTATTGAAGAATGAAAATCTTTTCTTCCAAGTCTTTAAAATATTTTCAAATGCTATTCATTGCATTTGGAAGAGTACAACTGTATTAAA
>QOCX01001085.1:0-13048 GCA_005959815.1 Sarcophaga bullata | reverse complement strand
TTTTTTTGATTTTTAATACGATAATTGTAAAATTGCAAAATTCGAATTCGAAATTGTTTTCACTCTACTTTTGCTACTGTTTGATAAGAACTCTTAAGTGATTGGTGGTTGGTTACTATGGTGCGTACATATGGTGTGTGCAAATATTGTGTTGCTTTTCGGTATACAGACACAGCAGGATATTATTTAGCATAAAACACTTAAATGAAGAAAGGAGTCACAAAAAAAAAGGCAAAAATTTCTTTTTTTTTCAAACCAGAAACAACAAAAACAATATGAAACTCAAAAAGCGGGAAAACAACACTTTAAAAGTCAAGTGTCTGTGGTTGTTTTGTTGTGTTTTTTGTTTTTTTGTTTTTTGTCTTACATCTCCCAATTTCTCTTCAACTCTCTCTTTTCCAATGTCTTTGCCTGAGTGTGTGTATAAAAAACATCAAGAACAATGAGAATTTGTCATATAAACAAAACACGTTTGTTTATAATAAAAAAAAAAAATAAAAGAAAAACACAAAAATTCAAAAGATTAACACTTAAATACACTGAGACTCTTATATACACACATACCCTTAAGTAGCAGAACATATACAAACGTACTCATGTTCACTTGCACATGTAGAGATGTACATGCATGAAGAGAGTTAATTTAATAAAAAAAAAAAATAAAACGTTTTGAGCAAAAGAGTAGTGATATGAGGCATCCAATTTGAAATAGAAAATGAAAGGAGGGCAGTTTCAAGCAGTTTTTTTTTACTTTAAAAGAACTTAAAGAAATTCAATTAATTTAAGCACGGTAAATTAATATCTCCTTTTAAGAAAACTTTAATTACGACAATAGCTCTGACTATATAAACGTATTTGTATGACAAACTATATGAATAATCTTATAAGAAAAAGTTCTAAGTCATTTGAAGGCTCTGTAATACATTATGGTTATACTCCTGAAGCATTCAAAACAATATCTAGAGTAAAACTAGGATGCCTACTGAGACCGTTTCCTTTGCAGATGTCTACCGAATTGACCTTGGCATGCGCTAACGACCCATATTGTGAATATTTAAGTGGATAAGAGGGCATACAAGCTTTGATTCAGTAAACAGAATCAAAACAATAGGGGGAATTGTCTGTTATGATATGTTTGGAGATTGAATGTCAACTTCTAACGAATCTTCAGGACTTGTTTTGTGTATCAGGACAGACATGACTTACATGCATTCAGCCAAGTCGCATTAATTGCATTATATAAGGTCCATAGTCCATTTAAAGTCTAGACATAACTCTAGATGTACAATCTGTTTGCTATTGGGAGCATCATATTCATAAACTGCGATTTCGCCGTAGAATTTACGAACCGTCATATAGCAATTGAAGTCGCCAACAGTCTATTAGTTGGTATGTTGTCTTATTAGAAGTGTGGCCACAGTTCATCCCTGGTCAAATATTTTGATCAAATCGAAATATAAAAAATATTTCTTCAGCTACTACCTCTCAGCAGATTCCCGGCAAAAAATCTGAGAGTAAAACAAAAATTGCCATGAAAAGTTTCTCAAAAAAAAAAATCTATCGTCCACAGTCGACTTTAAACTGTAGGTCTCGCTACTCATGTATGAAACTAACGCACACAACATAAATGATGGGCGTAGATAGGTCGTAATCCTGACTGAATTGTTGTAATGCTAATTACTGAATGTACAGTTATACAGTAATCACTGAACTACATCAATAAGTTTCAGCTTTGCTACTCCACATTAAAATCAACATTTCATGGGATGCATACATCGTTTATCTTCGTTTGCAAGAAAATATGAAAAATAATATTCGTCGGTTAGTTCTTATTATTTATTGTACAATATTCTGTTCCAACATGGGCTTCAAATTGTTGTTTTAACTTAAATTTATTGTCTCCAAGAATTATGGGCGCCCGCAACGTCGATTGCCTAGTAGTTGCCAGTTGATCACTAGTCTAGCAATATATTTCACTGATTTTCCTAGAGCATGACTATTCCCTCCATGGTCACCCTAGCTTAGTAGGTAGTATGTTGGCTTAATAGACGTGAGGCCTCGGTTCAAACCCCAGGACAGACATCTCCAGGATAGACAACGAAATATGAAGAAATATTCCTTCAGCTTTTGCCTCTCAGGAGATTTCTGTAAAAAATCTCTAAGAGGTATGTAGGTCTTCTAATTGCAATATTGAAGGGGAAAACCTTTGCCAATGTTCATAAAAACCCGATTAGTCTAGATGCAGTACAGATTTCGCACTGGCGTGAAATAGTTTTTGTTTTATCCAGAGGTCAGATGGTTTTGTTTGTCCACTTAAAAACTACACATTCGGATCAACAAGTTTTGAATAAGCCTCCTACATACAGAACGAGTCCAACACATTTATTAATTCGCTACTCAAGCCTAGCCTTTCGATATTTAGTTTTCTTAATCAGGTCAGGTCAAGCATCAAGGAATTTCCGAGAACTGGAACAGATGTTGTAGCCGTTCGGCTTGTAGATGCCACATTTACTTACTAGCATAGCTGCTATTTGCATTAATTTATTATCAGCTATTGCCATTATTTTAAAACGAACACTGGAAAAAGAATTTTTGAAACATTTATTGCGTTATACAAATGCTTTATATTGCTTTAGATCGACTCATTTTCTATTTTCACAAAACTCAAAATATTTCTTCCAACTTTTAATAAATTTCTATAAAAACCTTTACAAACATTATGTTAATTACATAGGCTATTAGAAATTTAGAAATTCCTGTAAACATGTCTATAATGAACCATAATTAGTGAAAACATTAAAAACTTTAATTATAAAAATTTATCTTGTTTTACCCCACAACTCATTTAAATATGTATGGATATGTATGCTTGCCATAACACCTTATTTAAAAATTCAATTAAATTAGAAACCATTAGAAGAGAGATATTTTCCAAAAATAATCAAATTCAACAACCAGACACAAAACAAAAACCAAAACATACCAACAAAAAAAAAAAATTAAATAAACGTCTGTCTGAAACCTACAATAAAACAACAACAAGAACAACAACAATAAAAAGAAAACCAAACAGATATTGATATCAATAAAGAAGAGTATTAGAGAAAGCCGAAAATCAACCCCCGATTTAAACTCTAATGCCAGCTGCTTTATATGTCTCTGTAAATGTAGCCACAGAACAGAAAAAAGAAAAAAAAAAAGATTTCAAAAATACACAAAAACCGTTAACGAAATCAACCCTCTTTATCAATTAAAAAGGTTTTTTGATGAAACCCTCATTTATAATCAAAAACTGTCCAGGCCAGAAGAAGTGTGGTCAATACCCTATCATCGCCTCATTGCTCCTCTTTTTTTTTTTTTAATAAAATGTTTACATTTTGAAAAACTAAATAAAATAATAAAAAAAAAACAATAAAAAACACAACAAACAATTTTGTGAATCTATATTTAAACAAACAATTGTTAAATAAACAGTAAATATTGCAATAAAATGGAAAACAATCTTATATTTGGTGTATGAATGGGTGTATATCATGTATATGGTGTGTATTAATATATATGAAAAGGAAAAAACAAAAAAAAATTTACAAATATTGTTTGTTAGATTGTATTGTATTGTATTGTATTTATTTAAATATTTTTGTTGTTGTTATTGGCTTTATTTACAATACGATTGTGCCAACATCTGGTTTTTTAAAGATAGTTTTTTGCATAATTCTTAAATTTTTTTTCAAATATTTATTGACATTTTTAATCCGAAAATATTTGAAAATTTATTCGCATTAGGGAGACAGTGAAGTGATACAATTTTGAAAAATCTTGTAGATTTAAATTGCATAGCACCCGGTAATACAATTATCCCTTTTTAACATTTCCAATGTGAGCCATAACGTGTTGTCATCCCTGTTATCATGCGCCATGTTGTTTTAATCTGCGTCGCCATGTTTTATACTTGCTGTTCTTTCATGTTTTGTTTGTTGTTTAATATCTGTTTACATGTGTGCGAAATCAACCAAGTGCTGATGCAAATCTTGCAAATCTGCAAGACAAGCGAGATCTGCGTACAAATTTAGCGATTTTTGTATTTCAGAAAGGCATTATTTTTCGCAGTAGCTATAAGGCACTAAATATCAAAACACATTTCTGCAGTGCACAAGTGTATCGATTGAAGTGAATATCATAATGAGAAGCCTTAAAATATATCTGAATCAGCGGTCTTCATACGGGAATTGCTTTCGATTTTCAATTGAACACATAAAAGTAGAGCATATAGTACGAGACCAGGGCTCTTCAATGCTCCTTTAAAAGCTTGTAAAATATGCTGGTTGCAGTGAATTAAGTTTTCAATTAGAATGCTCAGGACAACAAATGCTTCTAGCCCTCCACTACTTCTACCACTCATAGGGATTTGGTGGCCCCTACACTTACTTACTTACTTAATTGGCCATAACAACCCGATTAACGGATTTCGGCCTGCCGCATAGACACATACGTACATAATTGGTAATTACAACTCTTCAGTCAGTATTACAACCGAGCTGCTCACACTAGTTTGTGTGTGTTTAATTTTATACATGAATGCGCCAACCTACAGTTTAAAGTCGATTCCTAACCAGATTTTTGAGAAACTTTTTCATGGCAATTTTTATTTACTCTCAGAATTGTTATCAGAAATCTGCTGAGAGGTAGTTGCTAAAGAAATATTTTCTTTATATTTCCTTTCGTTGGAAATGTCTGACCGGGGATTTGAACCATGTCCCTCCACATCTAGCACACCAATACCCCACCTACTAAACTACGGCGACTATATGTTGATGCCCCTTAATTTTTTTTTTTACTTACTTTAGAGTGTTAAGAGTGCAATGTCGGCAAACTTCTTGATGCATTAACACTACATTTTTTTAATTACGATCAAAGAACTGATTCCAGTATGATAGAGCAACGTTATAAACGTCTAATAAATCTTTGCCAACAGTTTGGGATTATTTCATGGAACCTTAATATCGGGAATAAGTTACATAAACTGATACCTCGTTAGAACTTCCAAGTAAGCTTTGTGCAAATCTTAAGCTTAATAATAAACTTAGATTTCTTACGGTTCTTTGAAAAAAAAATACTTGCGATTACTGAGCCTATATGCCAAGGATATACTACACCATTAAATAAGCTTCGTACATACATACATAATTCGTCATTACAACACTTCAATCAGGATTATAACCTAGCCTCGCACAACACTTATGTTGTGTATGTTGATTGTAGATATGAGTAGCGAGACCTACAGTTTAAAGTTGACTCCGATTAACAGATTCTTGAGAAACTTTTCATTAGAATTTATTTGTTCTCAGATTTTTTTCCAGAAGTCTGCTAAAAGGAAGTCGCCGAAGAAATATTTCTTTCCATATTTCGGTTTTGTTTGAGATATCTGAGCTGGGGTTTGAACCGTGCTCTCATGTCTTATAAGCCACCATACTACCTACTAGACTATGTTGGTGGTTTCATTCAGCTGGCATTGATATAATTACCAGGATTGAATAAGCTGTTGATATCTAGATATTCCACGTCCCATTACCGGGTATAAAATAGTTTTGAGACAGAAATTTATGCCGGCCAGTGATTCCAAATATTTCAGTAAAATTAAGGAAAATCAAGTATTCGTTGTGGAGTGACTTTCTTCAGTTAAAACTCCTTCTTAAAGAAGAAATTAGCTTTTATGCAACCTTCAAATTGAAGAAAGCTGGAAGAATTCGTAAAGCTTGATATTCTATTCCCGTGGATGGAAATAAGGCTGTAATTTAAAATTCCATAGAGACATGCCAAATGCAATTCGATCATTTTTTAGTTCCGAAATCCCTTCAGTTGTATTTAAATTTGTAACCAAATCTCTAATTAGAAAATTTTGTTTCATTGAGAGAGAGAAAAAAAAAGAGAAGAACATTAATTCTCATACCACTTGACATAAAATATCATCATGATACCTATTTTATTTCAATTTTTTTTTTTTTACCATTTTTTAGCATGGATTTTGGCAATTTATTTACACTCCTACTTCAAAAGAATAAGCAAAAAATAAGAGAAGTACAGAAATAGAAAGAGAAAAATAAAATAAATAAAAAATACAAACCAAAAACCAAAATGCCAAAAACAAGGCTGCTTTCATTTTAGTGAGTGAGAAGGATAAGAGGAAATATTAGGTTTTTTTTTCGTTTTCTAATGGGAAATCATTGCCAAGTTGGATTTTTATACACCAAGCTGAGCATGAGCATGAGCATGAGCATGACGTAGGATAAAAGCTGCTGATGATACTGATGATATAAAATACTGATAGTCAGTCATAGTCGGTTTTTATTCGTATTCATTTTAATCTCTGTCTTGATACAAAAATTTTGTTTTTTTTTTGTCTTATTTCAACTCGTATTGAATGTTGTAAAAACAAAAACAAAAAAGATGAATACACATATGAGATGAGATGTGATGAGAGAGTATTGTATCTGTAGCTGTATCTGTATCTCGTATATATTCTTTTTTTTCATCTTCTGTTCGTTGTATTTATTTATATTTATATAGTGTATGCTTATTTATGCTACTTGTATGTATCTTCTGTTTATACTCTACTACTCTACTCTACTCTACTCTACTCTACTCCACTACAAGTAGTCTCTTTACTCAATGATGGCACTCAACAACATTAGATAGATTTGTATTAGCAAACGTAGGTATTATATCTGTGTGTGGAGGAGCTAGAGTGCAGGCAGCGAGTGAATGAAATGTATCCATAACCATAAGCATACATACATACGTAGACTCTTTCGAAGCTACTCGTTTCACTAATTAAATATCTATGAATGGCGCGGTTGTTGTTTAATTTTTTTCCTCTTTTTTTTCTTTTTTGTAGTTATTTTTGTGTGTTTTTGAGCGTTCTTTTTTCTTTTTGGCATTCAATTCATTTATAATCACATGTGTGTGTGTGTGTGTGTGTGTATTTAAGAGTATCTATGTATGTATTTGGATTTTTTTATTTTTGCGGTATGTTTTTATGATGTTGTACTAATTTAGGAAGAGAAAAACAAAACAAAAAAAAAAACAAATTTTAAATTGCCAACAGGAAATCATTTAAATTTAATCCCATTTGCGTTTGAGTGTGTTATATAAGCTAATAACTCTTCTTCTATAATTCCAGGCATAGAGTTGTGGGTTGCTATGGATTCTTAAGTTATATGGCGGTAATAAAGCATTATTTTTAAAGCGCATTTTTAATTTCTAGGAGTTGATAACGCTACATTCAAATCTTTTAAAGTTGTTCCTAATGTTGGTATATAAACTCGTATAAAATAATTAAAAAGCTTTGCTTTAATAAATTATATTGAAAATATCAATAAAAAATCATTTCTTTAAAAGTTAACGGATTTGGTGTTCAGTAGAAATTCTTTCATATCAAAAGAAAAAAAAAAAAATCGTAACATGTGACAAAACCAAAAAAGCCTAGGTACCCATGAATAAATTAACAAGTGCTTGTCAATTATTGAATGTTTAGTATCAAAACTCGTGTGCTTTCCTATTGAAAAATGATTGTTACGAATTTGATGGAATAAACAGTCACATGCAGATCCAATCCAATCAATGAACAATGAAAACCCTAATGTTAACAGTCATTGTAGCAAGGTATGTTTTAAAAGACCAGTGCCACAAGGTGCACGTTGCTGTAAAACTACTGGGAAGGAAGTATACCATAGGTTTGGTTGCAATCAATTGGCTGCCAATGTTGACTTTGACATTTTCTTTATGGGCACACGACACATAGCGACTCACGTCATATCTTTACATTTGAGGTGATTGAAATCGCCGTAGTCTAGTAGGTAATGTATTGGCTATGAGATCTAAGACCACGGTTTAAAACGCAGATCAGACCTTTTCAACAAAACGAAATATAAGAAAATATTTATATAAGCCCACTGCATCTTAGCAGACTGCCTCCTGGCGAAACTTCTGAGAGTGAATTAAATTGCCACGAAAAGTTTCTCAAAAATCTGTGATTCGAACACTCTTGCATGTGATACTTTTATGCCACTCATGCATAAAACTATCACACATACCATAAATGGTTTGAGAACCTAAGGTCGTAATTCTGACCTCAAGGTGTAATGACCAACTATGTCATATAATGTATGTGTGTAAGGGGGCGAAAATGGGAGTAAAGCACTAGGAGATATACTAGAAAGCTGAGTTAATACATTTCAAAAGCAGCCAAACATCCTCTGCAATCATCATCAGAGCAATAGGATTCGGGCAGACGTTATAGGATAACACTTGAGGGCAATAGAATAGATCGACTAATCGCAGTTCCGCAGTGTATCTACTAAAATACAATAAAATTAAATACTTTTAGTCCCATTTTGCTAGCGATTATTGTAGTAACGACAAGTTTAATAAAGTCAATAGAGTAACCAGCATGTTTTAATTTAAAATGAAATGTTTTACAAAATCTACAAGGAATATATCAACAAGCGGTTCGCACAGAGGCAATAACGAATTAAGAACGCACATCACCGAAATCCCAGGAAGTGCCATCTCTTCAGAGAGAAGGTCCAATGAGCAAGATTTTCTAATTGTTAGGACATTTCTACTAATCATAATTGTAATTCAAAATTCTACAATATCCGGCTCATGTTATCTAATTTTGAAGATATTACATAATTACGATCGCTGTATCTAATTATACTTGAATATACCATCACGACGACACAGTTTTGAAACCAAATACTAAAGAAAGAACTCAAATTTCAAAATTATCTATGAACTTTTCTTGGAAGAAAATATGCCATTTCCTAGAAAATATTATTTTTTATTGCATTTTATTCTATGAAATTTCTTTTGGAAAAACGTTTAATTTTCCCTGTTTTATTTGTAACAATATTTACCCCTCTAGACATTAATATTTTCCTTTTTTTCACCAGTTTTTTTTTTATCCCATAAAACTTGTTCTAAAAAACACTATTACTACCTATGAAAATATAAAGGAAAACAAAAAATGAAAAAATGTTTTTCCGTTTTATTTTTATGGGCAAAAATTTGTGTTACAATGACCCCTTAGAGATTAACCCAGAAAATAAGCGAAATATTGTATTACACTACACCAGCACTGTAGGGATAGTAACACGAATTTTGCTCATTGCCTATGTGTTTATGCAAATATTTCTGTGTGGTAGTGTGAGTTGGTAAATTGTTGTCTTATAAGAGGACTGTATTCATAACCCGTTAGGCTTCGCTGATTTTGTTCTATTGTAGTTAAGCTGCTATCAACGGTTTGAGAGAGTATGAGTAGTTCTAAAAGACTTTCAATTATAAAATATACTGTTGAATGCTATTGAAAAGGACACCCTTCATTCGCATTATACAGTTGTTGGCACTCTCTTCTTCTTAATTGTTTCATATTCGAAGAATTTCAAAACAATCAGGATCACTCTTGTACATGCTAAGTCTCTCTCGAAGAAACAAACAAACAAATACACTAGCAGGCTATCGCTGTTTTTCTCTCAAATTTTGGAAAACAGTTATAAACAAACGTGACTTTTATTTTATTTTTCCATGCCTTATTTTCTCCTTAACGTTCACAAATACAAAGGAAAGGAATAAAAGTATTTTATATCGTTTATGTTGGTTATTGTCGATAATAACAACGTTGTTGTTATGTTTACATTGGCTTATATGGAAGTGTGTGTGTGTTTGTGTGTGTGTGTGTTTGTCTCTCGTTTAACTGTAAATAATTTTCATATTTAAACAATTTTAAATGAAACAAAACACGCAATTTACGTGTACCAATATTATTGTTATTCCTTTCGTTATAATATTTATGCTACAGATAAACACAAAATGAGACAGAGCGAGTGAGTGATAGTGAGAGAATGTGTAAGAGAAGGAGCAGTTTTTATATCTTTTGTTATAATAATATGTTGTTATTGTTTTCATTGCTGCCTGCTGCTGGTTTACATTGCTTTGCTCACGTCATTGTTGTTGTTTTAATAAATTAATGAAGTGCTGGTTGGCGCTTAAGTGTTTTTCTTGTTTTATTTTCGTTTTGTTTTCTCTTTTTTTCTTCTCTTTTTTTTTTGGTTTATTATTATTTTTTTATTATTATTATTATATACTATGGTTTTTGTTTATTTTGAAAATTTCTCTCACCCTCTGTCTCTCCGACATCGCTGTGTTCTCGCATTTTGTAAATAAATTTATGTTTTTACTACGACACTCTATGCAGTAAATATAAGCGATTCAAATGCACAGTGGTTTAGGAGTCAAAAAGTGTGTAACTATTCGAAATAAGGTACTAACTAAGGGACAAAAATTATTCGATTATAAAGCCTGCCTAAACACATGGGCGGTAACGCGATCTTCAGTTAAGAATGCACTCTAATCAGTGTTTCATCCGAACGAGAGCAACTAGTGAAGTCACCTCTATGAGGTTTTATTTATATTTTAGAAACTATGGAAAAACCAAGGATCTTCTTATATTTTTGGAATCAGCATTTGTGAAATTGGTTTGATAACAACCCCCTTCAATGAGCTTCTGATCTATTCCAAAATAAGTCAATTTTTAATGTAGAATTTAAGCTGGCTAGGCCATCACTGTCAACGCCATGCACTGTAGTTCGATGATTACCAATTTCTTTTGGTCCGACTTGATTGATCTGAATTCCAACGATATGTGATTTCAGCAAACTAGCATGATTATTTCATGTGAGATGATAAGAACTTCCATTGCACTTGTGCTATTTGCCAATGTTTTCGCTTTCTGTGTGCGATTTTTAAGACGCAGGCGTATGCGATCTCAAAGCCTATATAAGCCATACATACATAATTTATCATTACAATCCTTCAGTCAGCATAGCGACCCAGCTTCTTATATCCGTTTTTGGTGTGTGTTTATTATACAAATGAGTGGGCCTATAGTTTCAAATCGATTTCGAATCTGCTGAGAAGAAGCTGTCGAAGAAAGTTTTTTTTATCTCGTTTTTATTGGAGATGTCTGACGTAGAGTTTAAATCGAGGGCTCATATCTAATAAGACAACACACTACCAACTAGACTACGTTGACTTTATAAGCTTCCATACCAAACCATACCAGTCATGGAAAATTTAACATTTCGGATGCGCTCCATCTACAGAAGTCGTGGTGGTCATTTGAACAGTGTTGAGTTCCACATGAATTGTATAAACAGGCCATTCAAACGAATTAGAAATGGCAATGATAACTCACATACATTTTGTTTAATTTCAGTTTAAATGAAGACCCTATATATAGTGAATGTTATTGAATTGGCATAAGCAACTTTTGGTGAAATAAATTGGCTAATGATATCAAACAAGCTGATAGGCCTCATACTTATTTCACTACAACTTCGATAGAAACTACTTGAGTAATGCTCAGACTGTGGAGAACTGTCTACTAACAACTAAGTATTCTTCAACATAGCATTTGTGATATGCTTTGGTATACCTTTCTTGTTTAGTGCTTTCCATATCGATTAGCTTTAGACAGAACAGCCTAAATATCGATGTAGTCTGCATTATTTTTTAATTTAAAACCTTTCAAGCCTAATGAATTTCCGTTTATTATGTCTAGCATAATAATTAGCCTTCTGCTATTTTCTTTAAATATTTTTCTTTTGCTTTTATCTGCAAATTTTGCTTTCTTTACCACTGTGCAATGATGATATACAATATATTTTCGTTTGTTTTTTTTTTTTTTTGTTCTTTTCTAAGTGGGTTCTAAACGCTTAGACAAGAAGTATAAGGGCCCATCTTTATTAAAAGGCAGGAAATATTATTGTCTATGCATTGCGTTTGAATTATAAACAGAAACAACAAGAACAAACACAACACAATAGAAAAAAAAAGAATAAAATATCAAATAAAATTTATATTTCAAGTGGCATGACGTTCAGTTTTGTTGCTATTCTATTGGGATATGGTGTCGGTTATTTTCAAGTGATTTAGGAAGTGTTTGCCAACGGTTACGCTTGGTTAGTTGATAAAAATCAGTTTTTCTTGTACGTTTTCTTTTTTTTTTTTTTTTTTGTTTTTAATTTCCCAAAGAAAATATAAAGCAAACCGGAGCAAAGGCATTAAGTCCCATATACAATATTTAAATATTTTTTTTCTGTTAATATTTGTCTCTTTGTTTTTCTTCTGTCAGTCTGTCCGCTTGCCTGGCTGGCTGTCTGTCTGTTTGTTTATACATTTATTGCAGCACGAGTGCTTTGTCATAATTTTTATTTATTTTCCATTTATTTTCTATTTTTTTTTTCCCAAAGCATTTGTTCCATATTTAACTTCATTTGTTTTTCTTTTACTTTTCCAATTTCCAACACAGTCCTTTTCACTTTCACTTTTCTTCCCTTTATGTAATTCTCGCCATGTGGTTACATGGGATGGCACATAGGTACGGCAGTGAATGCGATGTCCTAAGGGTTCTTTCCGCTATCTTGCTCCTTTTTCATTCACGTGATGTATTTTTTTTTTTTTTTTTTTTTTCCATATTTTATTAAGATTTAAGTATTATTGCTGTTGCTCCTATAACGAATAGTTGATGTTTATAGCTTTTCTTTATTTTCTTCTCCGTGACTTCTCTCTCTCTCTTTTCTCACTTTCCTCTGTCTTTCCAAACGATTTAAAATTTTTATTGTTTCGCTTGGTGTAGTGTGGTTTTTCTTTAATTCAATTTTGTTTTATGCAGTTTTTAATTGTCTTACCGCTAGATTGTGAGGCTGAGGATTTATTGTGCTGTTTGTTCATTGTTTCTTCTTGATGTTCGTTGCCTTAAAATTGTTTAAAAAAGGGGAGGGAGAAAATTGAAAAATTGTTATTGTTGTTATTTGAAAGAAAACATAAATTATTGTTTAGAAAATAAAATATTATTACCATAACATATGTTTACAAACACAATTTAATTTACATGTTTATGTATGTACAAATGATTTTCAAAAAGGCATTCAAAATTTAATTATTAACCAAATCCTCTACTTAATTAAATATAATCGAAGAATGTTAG
>QOCX01001084.1:0-48805 GCA_005959815.1 Sarcophaga bullata | reverse complement strand
CAATACAAAATTATCGCCCAGTAGTGGTTTGCAAAAAGGGCACCAGCTGACTCGATTATGGCGATCGTAAAATAAGCTAAGCGTGCACAAAATAGTTGTGTGTTCATTGCCCGAGCAAAACGTTCACAGAACACAACAAAATAGGTGTGCGTTAGTTATCCGAACAGAACACGCACCCATTTTGATACAAAAAAAATATTATTTGCACGAGTTGTTGTATGCTATCATTCTATTGTGATTTGTCCAAACAAACTGAATAAATGACATTTCATTCAGACTTAGCTTTCATCAAAATGGCCGTGTATCTACTATGTTAGTTTGGAAGTTGTTGTTGGAGACCCTATACACATTTTAACTTATTTTTTTAATTTCAGTGCTAATGAATTTAAACTTAAATTGCATTTGCACAAGCTGCTCATGATATAGTTCATTAGCAGGGTGAAATTTAAGCCCTAACAGTTCAAAAAAAATCTCTTAAATCTCCTGTTACAATGGCAATCAAAATTGTTACGACATCAAAAAAAAAAAACAAAAAAAAAAGCCAACAACATATTGATAAGCCGTCATAGAACTTGAGAACCAAAAAAAAAAAGCTGCAAATCATACAAAGTTTTTTAACACACTTCATCTCCCAATCTAACCTATGCGTTTGACGGTTTTAAAAAATGTTACCCTCGCTACAAAATCCCAAAGGACAGAGAGAGAGAGAGAGAGAGAGAGAGAGAGAGCATAACAATATGGTTTGTATCAGCCAGAGAAAACACACAGGCAGGGGAATTGTAGTGTCCAAAAGCTTAAAGCAATGATGCGTTTCAAGTTTTCAATGAAATTAATCGTTTTGAAGCCAACAAAAAAAAAAAAAAAAAAAAAAAAACGCAGAGAAAAATGGACCAAAAAAAAGCGAAATGAAAAATCCATGTAACTAAAGAGAATCCAATAAAGGTTTATTCCACTCAAACTGACAGGACAACTTTATCCGAAACAAAGAAAACAACAACAACAACAAAAAAAAATCATCTCACTTGTACCACAACCACATTTATTGCCGTTTCGTACATACATATGCCAGGCCTGGTGTCAATTATTGCGTTTCTCTTCTCTTTTGTTTTTTTTTATGGCCACTCATTTATGGTTTCCTATTTCTATTCCCATATCCCATGTATGTACATGGCTGGAAGGTGTTTGGTTACACTGTGTATCAATTTTTTATGTCCAGCGGCAATAGCGATTGGCAGTCGTACAATTACAAGTTCCCTGCTCCAACTCTTTTTCTATGATTTTTTTTTATTGCTTTTTAGCCTTCTCTTTCAATTGCTCTTTTTTCTCTTTCTCTCCTCTTTTTTTTTTGACACAAAATATAAAAACCAACAATACCAGTACGTTTTTGGTTATGGCCACGTATTGTGTTTGTATGTTTATCATTTCGATACGACATGTGTGTTACATGTTGCTAACAACAACCCCCACCAACAACATGATAACTATTGAGGTTTGAGATTTGTTGTAAAAGTTTGGAAAAAGAAAAATATTTGGGTTTCCATTGAAGCACGTTCGTGACTTGGCCTATGTTAACTTTCAAATCAAAGTACAAATGGAAGTTTTGAAGGTTACTTCGTGACATTGGAGAAAATCTGTTCTTAAAAACCAAAGACAAACTTTATTTGTTTGAACAAATCCGTTAGATTAGATTAGATTAGGATGAAATTGTTTTTTTTCCTTTATTTTTTTAAGGTGTTATATCGGTAGGAAATTCTCCTGAGGCAACGCCTGGACTAATTGAACCCTCTTTTCATGTATGCCTTTAATAATGAAAAACAATGTATATTCCGCAAAGAGTTCCCAAATATATGCTTAGGGGTCATATTTTCTTAATACTCCTATGCTTTGTTTCGCTTGTAAGTCTTCTCACCAAGGTGAACTACCCTAGTAGCCAACTGTAGCAGAAACTAGAGCTCTAGAGTAGCCATCCTTTGCTTTCACTTCCTTTAGTCAAGTCCTTTCACCTAAGCGGACACTTAATTAGAATACTAAAATTGCCATCTATTGTCTAGACTAGACTATTGACTAGAAACAAGTTGTTGTATTGTTGTTGTTGTAACAGCTCTGCTGTTGTTTCCAGAAGTTTCTGCCTGGGAAAAAAAACTTCCGGTAGAAGCAGCTTTCGCTGGGTTGACAATCCTTGGCCGATTTGTGGTCGGGTCATTCCGGAGCGTAGATACGTGGGAACGAGTTGTTGTATTGAGTGAGAACGCTTAGGTAACTGTAGCAGGAACTATAATGTTAGAGTTGCCATATTTTGCTTTGTTTTACTTTCATTTATCAACTTTTTTCACCTAAGCGAATGATTAGTCTGCTGTAGCATTAACTATAATGGTAGAGTTGCCATGTTTTGCTCTGTTTCACTTGCAGTCTAGTCCTTTCATCGAAACGAACAACTAACCATGTGCTTTGTTTCACTTGCATTAATCAAATCTTTTCACCAAAGCAAACGCTTAGGTTACTGTAGCAATAACTAGAATGCTAGAGTTGTAATCTTTTGCTTTGTTTCAATTGCATTAATCAAGTCCTTGCACCTAAGCGGACAATTAGACAACTGTAGCAGGAACTAAAATGCCAGAGTTGCCATCTATCGTCGATTTGAAACAATATTCTCTGTGAAAACGTAACTGGTTGTTGTATTGAGTGCAGTGCTGCAAAATTTTTCCCATGGAATTCAAGTATATTTTAAGAGATCATCTGACTTTCACAAAAATATTCGTTGCTAATATTAACCCCTAAGAATGGCAGGCAGTTATCTTTACTGTAGGATATTTTGAGGTTAATTGAAACCTCCTGATCGTTAAAATTATAAAACCATGATGAAAATATATTCATCTTCTACGCCGCAGAGCATCCCAATTGTTGTGTCAATTAGGAAAGCTAGGTGAAGTCGCTGTAGTCTAGTAGGTAGTGTGTTAACTTATCAGACGTGACACCACAGTTTATAACTCAGGTCAAAAATATCGATCAAAACGAAATATAAAGAAAATATTTCTTTGGCTACTTCCTCTCAGCAGATTTCTGGCAGAAACTCTGAGAGTAAATGATAGTTGCCATGAAAAGTTTCTCAAAAATATTTGTCGTTCGGAGTCAATTTTAAACTGTAGAGCAACCCAGTGGGTGTGTCAGTTAGGGGAGCTATGGCGAAGTCCTTTAGTTTGAGCTGTCACCCATGCTGTGTGTGTTAATATTAGAACGAGTGAAGGGAACAACAGTTTAACAACCACTTCTATCGTCAGAGAATCATTGCAACCCTTCAATCACTATTACGACCTAGCATCGCATGACACTTATGCTGTGTGTGTTAATTTTATACACGAGTGGCGGGACCTACATTATAAAGTTGATTCGGAACGACAGGTTCTTGAGAAACTTTTTCATGACAATTTTTTTATTTTACTCTCAGAGTTTTTTCTCGAAATCTGCTGACAGGAAGACGTCGAGAGAAATATTTTCTCATATTTCGTTTCTGTTGGAGATGTTTGATCTGAGGTTTGAACCGTGTTTCGCATCTAATAAGCAACACATTACCTACTAGACTACGGCAATCAAAATAATTTTTTTCATTTTTCCAATGTTCTCGTCTTTCTCTACAGTTTGGAGTGACCCTGTCGGAAAGTTTCTTGGAAAACTTTTCATATACGCCTGCCATAAAGCCGTTTAACAATTGTCATGTTAATCATTGGCCTCAAGCTTGTATAATTCAATCATTACGCAATGAATGTAGTGAACAACAAACGTGATAAATAAAATCGTTTTTGTTTTTATTAATACCAACAACAATACGTTGTTTTCTTTTTTATTTTTATTGTTTTTATTGCCATTTTGAGGGATTTTAAATATTTTTTTTCGCCGGATTGGCAATGCAGTGATTACATTGGGAAAAAAAACATTTTTACGCATAAATGATGCTGAACCGTGATGTGAATATTGGCCTAGGCATGAGTGTGGGCTAACTACAGCGTGTGCACTTGCGTTTATTTACACTCTGCCTCAATCACTTTCTGTGTTTATGGTGATACAGTTTATTTAATCTGGTATTGGGGTGATATTGTTTGGTCAACATTGTTGGTCTGTTTATGGTTTCATTGAAAAACGAGTGTGAATGGGCGTCGAGCGAGTGTGCGTGTGAGTGAGTGAGTGTATGTTTATTCTTTAAGCAACAGAACTTTTGTTATACAACAACAACAAACAACAACAAAATACTCTCACTTCATAAAACTATATGCACACGAGTGAGTATGTTATGTATGTGTGTGTGAGTATGAGTGTAGCTTATATGCCTTGCATTATAGCTGCTGGGGTTTATACGGCATTTGTGTTGATGTTTGTTTATAAGCCTTTATATATGATATGAGAATTGGGGGCCTATGTATTCTATGTAGATGTATAAATGTATGTGTATATTGTTACCCATAGCATAGCAAACATATCAATTTTCTTAATACCCAACTGCAGTTGCACGTGTCCTCTGCTGTTGTCGTTCGTTCGTTCACTCGTTCTGTGTGTTTCTGTGCATTCTGGGCATTGTGTGTGTATGTTCATTCCATGATCTAATAGCCTGCAGTTATAAAGTATTAATTAAAGAATATTCGGTCAACTTAATTAAAGGTGCTGCTGTAATACTTACTTATGAAACAACAAAAGCATTGCCTTTGTCTCCTTGTTTAAGTACTTACATGTGTAACAGACTTATAATCAATACATGCAAATAATAGCCAGTCATCTACACAGAATGAGAGAGTGTAAGATGTTCTTGTTGTTGTTGTTGTATTTTTAATTGCTATTGCAAATATTACCAATTTGTTGGTACAAATGTTTTGTGTATCATTACAACTGCCACTGTACATATTCAATTCATTTGTATGCTCAACATATTTATTATGGCCGAGTCAGCATTAATAAAATGGAAGTTAAGGATTTTAGGGATTATGTCTGTAGAACAATTTCACAATAATAATGACAGAGGGTTTATATTGTCAGCAAATTTTATAATTTGCATAGGAGCACTTCAAATGGTAAATAGGGGAAGAAGGATACAATACAGTGAGCTAGGGTAAGCTGATTTATACGCTACCTTTGCATACGACTACAGACCAGTATATTAATGATTTTGACTCCTTTGAGGGCTACACAGATTGCCCACCTGATAAACCCTGATAATATTTCGCGAGGTCTTCAAACTAGATTGTATTGTGAGATAATTTTATCGTAGAAGTCAAAAATTTGTTCATCAACACTTTTATTCCGGTTTGAAAACAAGACCTATGCACTGACCTATGCACTTATCGTAGAATATAAGTGTTAAATCGCCCTAAATAAACGATATAAGGTGGCCATAACATACTGCTCTTATTTAAAGATTTTGCTCTTTTGAAGATCTTGGTCACCACAGTCCTGGATGGTTGGCGTGTTCGCAAGAGCTCGTGAATTCAAACCTCGACAGCGGGATCTTAAAAAAAAAAGAATGAGAAAATATTCTCTTTTCGCCTATCTCCCTTCAGAGTAAATAACATTGCTATGAAAAGCTTCTCAAACCTATTGATAGACTTACTTACTTACTAATTGGCCATAAAACCCGATAACCGCTTTCGGCCTGCCGCAACACATCCTTCCAGGCGCCTCTGCTCCTTGCGCGCCTACGCCCAGTTGGTCACACCAATCGTTGACAGGGCTTCCTCGATTTGGTCCTTCCAACGGATACAAGGTCGTCCTCTTCGCCGACTTCCGCAGATCTCCGCATCAAATACTCGTCTCGCCGGAGCATCCTCCTCCATTCGAACGACATGGCCGAGCCAGTGCAGCCGCTGGATATTAATACGCTGCACAACGTCCATGTCGTTGAGGAGCTCATACAGCTCACTGTTGTATCGGATGCGGAAATCTTCGCCAACTCGTACTGGACCGAAGATCTTACGCAGGACTTTTCTCTCGAACACTCTCAGGCTGCTGCATCTGTGCTTAATAAGGTCCATGCCTCTGCGCCTAAAAGAAGCACGAGTAGGATGAGCGTCTTGTAGAGTATTAGTTTCGTCGCACGAGAGAGGTCTCTGTACCAATAGCCTATTGAGACCATAGTAGCACCTGTTGGCAAGAGTGATCCTGGCTTGATCTCCAGACTGACATCACTTTGTGGTAACGGCGGAGCCAAATAGATGAATTCCCTTGACTACATCAGAAGTATAGTTATCGGCCGTAATCTGAGAATCAGTACGCCGCACTTCTCTACTTGTCGATAACATATACTTTGTTTTGCCCTCATTTACTGCCAGACCCATCTTCGCAGACTCCCTTTCAATAGCGCCTATTGATAGAACTGAATGCTAAACTCTTCACTTGCACTCTTTGGTAATATTAGCACACACAGCATGAACAGTATGGAGAGCTACACCGTAATTCGAAACTAAATTACTTCACCATACATTCATATTTATAATTGCTGATTACAACCCTTTTGATCAGGATTGCAACTGTAGCTTCTAAACTACTTATGTTTGTGTGTGCTAATATCATACATTAGTGGCGCAACCTACAGTCTGCGAACAACAGATTTTTGAGAAACTTTTTCATGCAATTTTATTCACTTTCAGAGTATTTTTCAAAAGACTGCTGAGGGAAAATTGCTTAAAAAAATATTTTTTCATATTTCGCTCTGTTCGAGGCATCTAACCTGGGGTTTGAACTGAAGTCTTACGTCTAATAAGCGAACACACTACCTATTAGCCTGGGAAGACTTCTTAAAAATAAAAAAATTGAGTTCCAGATTATTCACTGGCTGAACGATTACTCAACTGTAAGAGGAACTAGAATATTAGAGTTGCCATTCTCTGTGAAAATGTAATAGTCTATTGTATTGTGTGCATTTGTATTGTGTGTGTTAATATTATACATGAGTGGCGCGAACTACAGTTTATAGTCGTGTCCGAATGACCGATTTTTGAGAATTCATTTACTCTCACAGTTTTTGCCAGAAATCTGCTGAGAGGCAGTCGCCAAAAGAAATATTTTTTCGTATTTCGTTTAGTTGCCGATGTCAGAATTGGGTTTTGAATGGTGGCCTCATGTCCACTGTACCTAGTAGACCATTGTGACAACACATAGCGGCATTAATGAATAAAAAAAATTTCAATGGCATTTTACACACATAAACTTGGTCTTATTTCAGTTTAAAGATGGGAAGCCTTTGATGAAATACCCTATAGAAGTTGAAATAACATTAAAGCGTTTGAAACCATTACTCACTTCCAATATTGTTGTCTTTGAGCATTGGTTAAAAAATTACAAAGGAAAACACGTTGAATGTTTACACAAGCATAACTGGACTTAACTCATGGACCATGTATCTAGCTATAGGGACAATCGCTTGTGAGTGACAGCTGTAAAGTAATGTTTATGTTTGGATTAGGCAAGTTCGAGAAAACAGTGAGTGTCAAAAGAAACTGTACACCATGGATAAAATTCTAATAATTACCAAACTCAACTTTTATCACTTAAGGAGAGTGCCCGAAAAAATTTGCTAATATTTCGAAAATTTTTTGTAATTTTTTTTTAAACAATTTTAAAGGCAGGCAATGAAACAATTTTAAAATAAAAATAACGGTAATTTATTAATGTATATTTTTTTTAATGTACAGTTTCTTTTGACCCTCACTGTATGGGTAACACTTGTAAAATTAAGTTTGTTCGCATTAAACAGTATAAAGGAAGGTAGCAAGAAAGCTTTAATCCTGTTTATGTATGTATGCGACCATTTTATAACATTTTTAAAATTATTTAAACGCTTATTAAACAGAGGAAACCTTGCGAACTATAAAATCCTTTAAAAATCTCTGGGAATGTTTAATAAAATTTATTAAACCACCCCCCCCGTCCCCCTTATATGAACAGAGACAAACAATATGAGAGTGTGTTTGCATAACCAAAATCCATATATATTCCTTCCATCATCATCATACCACATCCTTATAAGCAAACACACACATGCACACACACACACACCAAGAGATTGACAGCGTAAACAACATTGATTATCAACGCTTCAATACAAACATTATAAAACACGTATGTATTGATACGCTGATGCAGCTTAAAGCCTTTACAGTTTATGCAACACCAAACATGCTATAGACGACGCACAACTCATACTCACAGTCAGTCTATCATTTATACGTTTTGCCCCAATGACAGGCTATAGTTGTACGTATGTATGTATATACGTACCATCATGTCGATATGTATACGGGCAATATGAAACATATTTCAAAATTTTATACGCAAATGTAAGGCAAATAGGGCGAAATGAAAGAGGATTGGCAGGCATACAGTGTTTGCATTTATAACGAGACGGGTAACTGATTGCGTAAACACCATAGCGCCATAGTGCATGTGAGAAGATGTGTGTATGTATGGTTGGTTGGTAGGTAGGTAGGTAGAGACTCGTATACAGTGATACATTTTGTTTCCAAATAATGACCACAAAATTTCTGTGTTTTATGCCACAGTGGTTTTTGTGTTTAATTTTCGTTTGAATTTTTTTTTTTGCCCCGTCATTATCATTGTGTATCGATAACTACGTCAAGGACTGACTACACGCACATATGGTATTCCATTCCATTCCATTCCTACCCTCTCTACAAAAACAAAGTATAATAAACGCTTGCAGATAGCCAGCCAGTGATACAACCATAACCCAACATATCAGACCACTTTGCTTAAAAACATTATTATCCAAATCCCAACAACAACAACAACAAAAGCAACAAACAAAAACCTGAAAAAGAATTTAAAAATTTGTTGTAGCGGTGACTAAGGATAGAGATCACCCATGATGATGATGGTGTTGAGGATGATGATTATGATGTTGTTGTTGTGTATTTTTGTGGGTGGCATAGCATTGGTTTGGTGTTTGCCCGGATTTCATTGAGGTTTTTCATTATAATTTCCTAAAATGCAACAGTTTTTTTTTGTTATTTTCTCCTTTTCATGTTATTCCTGTTCGTTTTTGGCTGTTTGGCCATAATAATCGTTTGGTTTTTAATGAAATGTATTGAAGAGCACCACGGACGGCATAGTTTTGATGTTAAGCGCTGAGGGAATAATAAATCCTTAAATTATTTTGTGGACACATACAATGACGATAAAATATTTCGAAAATGACATTGAAATGTTATGGGGTAGTGTTTTCTCTTTCCTTTTTTTTTTTTTTTTGTTTTTGTAATCAATACGAATAAAACGTTGATAGAGGAAATTATATTGCAAGTGCCATCCAAATGGGTTTGAAAAGTTTTAGCGGATTTTGTTTTTTTTTTTTTTTTTTTTTGATATTAAAATCGATAATCAGTAATAAAACGATATTGGCCACCTGGCTGAAGAACGCTTTAGATTTTAATGCAGTGAGTATCATAAAATTTTTGTGATTGTATTGCTAGCATAGGTAGGGTTAGGTAGGTAGCAAAGAAATTCGGATGGAAACACTAAACGTTACATGAGTAACCTCTTTCTCCTTTGACATAAAGAACATTCGAATCCTGCTCCTTATCTCTATAGCTTCTACAGAAATCAAACCTACATGCACACCCATAATGCAATACCTCGTTACGATCCCGATAACAACACTGGACATGGTTCTTCGGGATTTAAACAGCCTTACAGTACGCCCTTAATGAAGTTATGGCAAGAATTTCAGCGTCGTTCTGCCCGTATCTTAAGATACCCACCACCTGCGGAATGACGGAATCTGTGACTGTGTCAGTCATAAGCTTACAGGTTTCTATAGGGACTTCAATAGTCGAGAATTCGTCAGAGAGTTCAATGGTTGTACCGTACCTGGTCAGTTCATTCGCTCTGCAGTTACCCGGCTTATCATTGTGTTCCTTAACCCAAATGATGTGGACATCCTATCTATCCGAGACCCTGTTAAGGTTTCTGCGACAGCTGTACGCCGTCCAGTAGTTCTTCATGTTGGGGTAACCGCTCTTGTGTCGCACTATCTGTATTTGAACCAACCACACAGAATTGAGCAAGAGTCCTTCTTTTCAAAGTGTTTATACACACCTAGTTGGTTATTACAACCCTTCAGTCATGATTAGGACTCAGCTTCTCACAGCACTTACGTTGTGTGTGCTAATTGTATCCACAGGTGGCTGGACCTTCAGTTTAAAGACGTATTCAAATGACAGATTTTTGAGAAACTTTTCATGGCAATTGTATTTATTTTCAGATTTTGTTGCCGAAGAAATATGTTTTCATGTTTCGTTCTGTTGAAGATGTCTGACCTGAGGTTTGAACCATGGGATCACATCGTAACAGCCAACACACTACCTACTAGACTGCAGCGACTACATACAATTACGCATTAGTTTTTCTTGAAATGATCTCTAATATTTTTCATTTCATTTATATTTCCTTTAATTTAGGTCTGGCAACTTCTAGAATTTGAGTGTTGATTTGTTGTTGGCATTCCTCCCATCTTTCGTGATCTTACTATGTGGTTTTGCTTTTGTAATTCGATATCTCGTAATATCTTTGTTGATTTGTTCTGTTATTGCTTAATTATCGTGAGCCTGTTCACTGTCCATTAAACTTTGAGCACTGCCCTGGGAATATTTTGTTATATTATGCAGTTATGGATTCTACCAACACTACGAAAGCTACATATAACATACAGGCAAGATAGCACGGCGCTCAGAAGGTCAGTATGCAGGTAGGCTTACTATGCATTCAACAGGGAGGAGTACCTTCTACGTGAGATCTGTAGTCTGAAGTCTTCCTTAGCTTCTACCACTACGAGATGAATTATATCCCTCAACATTGAGAACTCGAACTCACCACAGCGATGAGAAAAGGAAGAGTGTTCATGTGTACGCCCACTAGTGTAATCAAACCGTGTAACTCGATCTTAAAATACACATAGTTTTTCCTCAAGAAATTGTCCTAGAACGTCTTTGTAATTCTTCCTATTCCTATATTTGAGCATAGCCTTGTTTCTAGTTAGGCTTCCTGACTAATTACTCCACAACAAGGGAGTATCCGTTTAGTGTTCTAATTATACGCTTTGCGCCTTTGTTTGATCTACACTCTCATTGCCTGGAGACGATATACCATAATACTCGTATCATATGGAATACGAATCTATACTGGTTTGATAAACAGTTCTTGAATTGCAATGCCCTTGTATATGATGTTCCCATGGTGCTACTCTTCCCTAAACAATGCATTCTTTGAATTGACTGAATTATTCTAATTTAGCATTTCTTATTCACCGATGTCCAGATGGCCAAAGTATAAGTGAGGATAGGTTTAATTAAGTACATACTCGGCTTTAAGTACGTACTCGGCTTTAAGATCAAAACGCTTGTAACTTCTTTTCAAGCAATGCATCGAATTATTAGGCTCGAGAACATTCAAAACTTCCAAGCCTTGTACATTACATGATGTATACGTTATTAGTGCTCTGATTATGAGTCAATAAAAGGCTTTTCAATCCTTTTTATTTCCAACTCCTTAAGTCTAAATAGCGACTTTCTGAATACTTATGGCATTTTTAAATCTTTATTTGATACCATCATGCCTGACACCATTTTCACGTTTTCCGTTTTGTTCTCACTGAAATTGTCTCTGCCTTATTAACCGTTTCGTCCGTTTGCTTAAATCATTTGCATTAAAAGGCCATTAGAAAAAAAAAAGAAACGTCAATTGATCGCTTTGACGCTTAATTGGCTTTTAATTCCTTTTAATTGACCATTAATATGGGGCCAATTAAAAGGCATTACTTTTCATTTTCAATCGTTTCGTTACGTTTCGTTTTGTTTGAATTGAAAAAAAAGAAGAAAAACCAACTGACACCGACGAAGATTTTAGTAAACAACACACACTATCGCTTGTGAAAACATCTGGAGATTTGCCTAAAAAAAAAACGGGTCAAACTGGGCGGCAAAAGCATGACTGATGCAATGGCGGCTGATATCAAGCCATTCAAAATCAAACAGGCTTACATGTGAGTACACACAGCACACTTACACATAAGCACATAGGCATAGAAGAAGGAGAAGAAGAAGCTTAAGAGACTATAAGGATATTCAGCACCAATATAGGCACATAAACATGCACATGCATTTACAAGAAATATTTAAAGTTCATGTAGCATCTGTTGAGTTTTGAATTTCTGTGAAAATTGCATGCCTTGTCTCATAGCCTTTGTCAGTTCTTCCATCTACATAGACTTGTTTGTACGTATGTATGTACTTACGGTAGTAGTTGTCGTTGTCCAAGCCTTGACAGAACATTTCTTGATTAATGTTGAATCCTGTCATTATTATTCCTGTTTGATGCTGTGCTGTATCGTTTGTCGATGCCAATGAATTGATTGCAATGGTGACTACATGGTTAAGAATGTTCATTTCGATGCTGCTACTGCTGCTGCTGTTGCTGTTGCTGTAGTTGCCTGTATTGATGGTCATTGGCAACATTGTCATCAGCAAAGTTTCTCTTCATTTTTTTGCTTTTTTTGGTCATCATATTGCATTTCACTTTGTGTACAAGAGTGCGTATCGTTTTCATTTTCATTTGTTCATGTCGGTTGTTATCGTCCTTTTTTTTTTGCTGTTTTTATTTATTAACGCACATCTGCCGGCCTCAATTGTTGAAATAAAATAATTTTTTGTTGTATTTTGTTTCTCCTTTTTGTCAACAGTTTTTACTTGGTAAGCCCATAAATATTTTGTACAAAAAAAAATTTTCTGACAGCCATTTCAAGTAGCATGCGAAGTGAGATATCATGAGCAGCCCGGAATTTTTTTTATGGGCAATTAATTTAAGTGTTGTAAAGCAGTGTACAGTGCCTTTAAATGGCTATTTTAAAGGCAACATTTTGTCCTTGAACATATTTATTAGGACCATAACGCTATCACGTATCATTCACAAGGCAAGAATCGTGTTGCGAAAGCCTCATAGACTCTTTCTCTCTCTCTCTCTCTTCAGTTAGTTCCATCAGAGATGTCCGAAATAATGTTCCCAGTACTCTTCTACGTCTCTGCGAGAGAGCTAGGCAGTAGGACATTAAGTGACAGACGTTTCTTTATTCCTCTTCGAAAGCCTCATAGACTCTCTCTCTCTCACTTCAGTTGGGTCCATAAGAGATGTCAGGAATAATGTTCCCAGTACTCTTATACGCCTCTGCGGGAGTGCTAGGTAGTAGGACATTAAGTGATAGACGTTTCTTTATTCCTTTTCAAAATCCTCATGGACTTTCTCACTTCAGTTGGTTCCATCAGAGATGTCCGGAATAATGTTCCCAGTACTCTTATACGTCTCTGCGAGAGTGCTAGGCAGTAGGACATTAAGTGACAGACGTTTCGTTATTCCTCTTCCAAAGACCTCATAAACTTTCTCACTTCAGTTAGTTCCATAAGAGATGTCAAGGGAAATAATGTTCCCAGTACTCTTATACGTCTCTGAGAGAGGTAGGGCAATAAAATGTTATTCCTCTTCTCCCGAGCCATAACTCTGTAGAAATTGCGCCAGATGACTCCCCTAAGGACTAAAAAGACATAGTAAATGTCTTGTCGAAGGAAGAAAATGAGATGATTCCCTATTCCACAGCTCCAGCATTCGAGTAGGTTCTCTCTCTTTTATCTCGAAAACGTTAACCATTGAGTGGAATTTATTCCTAACTTCTAGCCCATGGAGGTCATGAGAGTTGTCCAGTTCTAGCTAATTCGCCCGCAACGCAGTTTCTAAGTATGTACCTATGGACAGGCGCTTAGAATATAGAGACGTTTGAATAATACATTTCCGGGAGAAATAAATTGTATTTATCGAGACACTTAATCTTCAGTATGACGTTCCAAAACACTTACAGGATCACAAATGGTGTCCAAAAGGGCATTGTACTTGGACCAATACTGTAGAATTCAATGCACGATAGTATATTGAGGCTTTCACTCTCCCAATTAGCATGGATTTTCGGCATGAGGACGATGTAGCGATGGTTGTTGTGGGAAAAAACGAAGTGTGAAAACGAAGTGTCACGATATTGCAGCCAGAATAAAGAGATGACTGAGTGCTACAGATAAGGGTAGTGATTCATAAAAGGCAATAAAATACGATAACGTACTGTTGCGAGATTAACCTTTAAACACAAGTTAATTGATGGCTCCCGAGGTGAAAAAAAGAAACTTCTGCCAGTGTATTAGCAATATGGGCATAAGCGGAAATCTGTAGTTTGTTAAACGTTTTGCCCTAAGAAACTCTTGCTCATACTTGATAACCGCTTAAGAAAAAATGTTTGTAATATTCGATGGTAATATCCAGGCAAAAGAGCTTTCCGGGCTTTATAATATGTAGGGTGCAGCATTCTTGTATGAACAGATATCAGAGGAACCAGCAAAAGCTATTAGCTTATCAAAAGCTCGTAAGGGGCATTTCACTGTCACACAACTGGCTTGCTTAAGTGGGTAGTAGCCCCACAGTATCTGAGGCTTCCAATTGCTTTATGTACATATATACATACATACATACATACATACATACATACATACATACATACATACATACATACATACATACATTACATACATACAAACATAATTGGTCATTACATTTGGTCAAGACTTACACCTCGCTTTAACTGTAAAGAAAAAGTTATTCATACGACACAGAGATAGCCATGTCTTTGTCTTTAAATTTCAGACTTTCTTCCTAGAGAGAGTTTCTATTTGAAACAATGAAGGCTAAACGCTTATATAAATAGTTATAGGGACCATATAATCAATCGATACCGAGGAAATTCAAAGATGCTTGCATATCTAAAAAGCTTCTAAGGTCCGCAGTTCGCAATGTCAACTTGGTTGACGTTAGAGTAACCTATTGCTCCAGAAGTAGCTTAATAGGAACTTAATTCAACATAACTGAAGTAAGGCAACTTATTGGGCATTGTCCTCAGGCCACTAGTAATGAGGAATGCAGATAGAAGTCGGCATGAAAATCGACCGCGGTACAACCCCTGGCTCAGACATCTCGAACGAAACGAAATATGAAAAAATATTTCTTCGGCGAATTCCTTTCAGCTGTCTTCTGGTAAAATAAAATTGCCATGAAAATTTTCCAAAATTTTTCGTTGGGAGTCGACATTTAATAGTAGGTCCCGCTACTCATGAATAAAATGAGCATATACAACAGGAGTGGTGTGAGAAGCTAAGTTGTAGAACCGATTAAAGAGTATTAAGGATCAATTAAGTAAGTAAGATAGCCTTCTCATGTTGTATAAATTTTTGAGCTACTTTGTCTCTCAGTTGTGTCACAGTAGACCGAGTGTACGGTTAACCATTACCAGCACAACTACTGCTTTGTATAGCGAGGAAATTATTAAGGATTGGAGTTTTCAGAGTTTAGCCTTGCCGCGTTTACATGTAATAAAACGCACATAAGATTTTAGGCAAGTTTCAAGAATACTCTGCCTCAATAAAAGTTGGAAAGCCAGGGATAACGGCCAAGTATTATTGACCGTAGAGAAAAATTTGAGGACTCATCCTCTGGATGTACAATTTATTATGTTTTTTATCGATAGCAGGGGGTCTAAATTTGGGACTTTTTAATGTTGACTTTCAATATGCTTTGGATTTTAATGCCCCATCCAACCCAATGACCTAAATTTTTGGAATTTTTATTACCAACACATATGTATTGTTTTTCTCTCCCCCCCCTCCAAAATCAATTTATTAATTACAATATTTGTTGTTGTTGTATTTATCAGTCAATCTATTTTCATACAAAATTAATCTGTTTCCCCAATATTACAGAAAATATGTATGCCATCAACAATATTTGAATTCCAAATATTTCTAAAACGAACACACACCAACAAAATTGGCCATGACCAAATGAATGTTGTTGGGCAAATGGAAAAATGGAAAAAAGACGGAAAATAGAAAAATTTGCTGAAAAATATGGTAAAACGTGTATTTAACACGAATAAAAAAATAAATAAACAATTTGACGGCTGCTTAATCCGAAAATAAACACAATTTCATACCGTTTTATATACTTACCATATGTGTGAATGTATCTATGTATGTATGTACAATATTTAATATAGCATAGGGTGATTTTTTTAAGGCGTATGAGTTTTGAGAGCAAAAAAAGGCGTCTTTCTCTCCAAGGACAGCTATAATGCCGTACACGTTATCCCCCAAAATTGTCTAGTGAGATTAATTTCTCATCAAACTCATCTGCCAATAGGTTAGTGGTTTTGCATGTCATGTGGAATTTGTCTCCACTTTGTTTGAACAACATGTTAATCGAATCCAATTCTTCCATTTAGGATCAAATCCGGTTTTCATCGTTCGGTGCCTAGTCTCATTGAATATAGCTTTCGTTCATGCCTGAAGAATTACAGTCTAGAAGTACAAGCCAGTGATTCAAGTCGGCTTACAAACTGCATCAAATAGTATTTTGACGGTGCTCAAGACTGCTCTTCATACCAAATTCGTCAATTCAGTTTGGTTAACAGTTGAACAGTTTGTTCAGTGGGTTGATTATTCTCTATAGGCAGAACAAAACATGCATTAAACCTGATCAAAGTCAGTCTTAGGGCCCTCTTAGCAGTTATAACAGGACCCTGATTCCAGAGTAAGCATATCCGGAGGCTTGTACTGAAGGTATAGTGACGAAGAATCTGATAAAAAGCGATTCTAGAGTACCTAGAGTTTGTTTGCAGAATGTGTCTAGACAAAGGCGATTTGGTAAGAATCCGCTCCTTTAAAAAACGATTTCTTGAGAGAAGACAGCCAAGAGTAGGACTCGAGTAAGCTATGACGGAGTAGGTAATGTCGACCTTTAGTAAATGAATGTACAGTTTCTTTTGCCTCACTGTATGGGTAACACTTTGTAAAATTAAGTTTGTTTCGCATTAACAGTATAAAAGAAGGTAGCAAGAAAGCTTTAATCCTGTTTATGTATGTATGCGAACCCATTTTAATAACATTTTTAAAATATTTAAACGGCTTATTAAACAGAGGAAACTTGCGAAATAATAAAATCCTTTAAAATCTCTGGGAATGTCTTAATAAAATTTATTAAACCACCCCCCCCGTCCCCCTTATATGAAACAGAGAGCAAACAATTGAGAGTGTGTTTGCATAACCAAAATCAATATATATTTCTTCATCATCATCATACCACATCCTTATAAGCAAACACAAACATGCACACACAACACACCAAGAGATTGACAGCGCTAAACAAACATTGATTATCAACGCTTCAATACAAACATTAATAAAAACACGTATGTATTGGATACGCTGAGAAAGCTTAAGCCTTTACAGTTGCAACACCAAACATGCCTATAGACGACGCACAACTCATACTCACAGTCAGTCTATCATTTATACGTTTTGCCCCAATGAACAGGCCTATAGTTTGTACGTATGTATGTATATACGTACCATCATGTCGAATGTATACGGCAATATGAAACATATTTCAAAATTTTTTACGCAAATGTAAGGCAAATTAGGGCGAATGAAAGAGGATTTGGCAGGCATACAGTGGTTTGCATTTAAATAACGAGACCGGGTAACTGATTGCGTAAACACCATAGCGCCATAGCTGCATGTGAGAAGATGTGTGTATGTATGGTTGGTTGGTAGGTCAGGTAGGTAGAGACTCGGTATACAGTTGATACATTTTGTTTCAATAATGACCACAAAATTTCTGTGTTTTATGCCACAGTGGTTTTTGTGTTTAAATTTTCGGTTTGAATTTTTTTTTTGCCCGTATTATATTGATGTAATCGATAACATAAACGTCAAGGACCTGACTACACGCACATATGGTATTCCATTCCATTCCAATTCCTACCCTCTCTAACAAAAACAAAGTATAATAAACCTTGCAGATAGCCAGCCAGTGATACAACCAATAACCCAACATATCAGACCACCTTTGCTTAAAAAACATTATTATCCAAATCCAACAAAACACAACAAAAGCAACAAACAAAAACCTGAAAAAGAATTTAAAAATTGTTGTAGCAAGTGACTAAGGATAGAGATCACCCATGATGATGATGGTGTTGAGGAATGATGAATTATAAGATGTTTGTTGTTGTGTATTTTTGTGGGTGCATAGCATTGGTTTGGTGTTTGCCCCGGATTTCATTGAGGTTTTATCATATAATTTCCTAAAATGCAACAGTTTTTTTTTTTGTTATTCTTCTCCTTTTCCATGTTATTCCCTGTTCGTTTTTTGGCTGTTTGGCCATAATAATCGTTTGGTTTTTTAATGAAATGTATTGAAGAGCACCACGGACGGCCATAGTTTTTGATGTTAAGGCGCTGAGGGAATAATAAATCCTTAAATTATTTTGTGGACACATACAATAGACGATAAAATTTTCGAAAATGAACATTGAATGTTATGGGGTAGTGTTTTCTCTTTCCTTTTTTTTTTTTTTTTTTGTTTTTGTAATCAATATCGAATAAAAACGTTGATAGGAGGAAAATATATATTGCAAGTGCCATCCCAAATGGGTTTGAAAAGTTTTTAGCGGGATTTTGTTTTTTTTTTTTTTTTTTGGATATTAAAATCGATAATCAGTAATAAAACGATATTGGCCACCTGGCTGAAGAACGCTTTAGATTTTAATGCAGTGAGTAATCATAAAATTTTTGTGATTGTATTGCCTAGCATGAGTAGGGTTAGGTCAGGTAGCAAAGAAAATTCGGATGGAAACACTAAACCGTTACATGAGTAACCTCTTTCTCCTTTGACATAAAGAACATTCGAATCCTGCTCTTATCTCTATAGCTTCTACAGAATCAAACTACATGCACACCCATAATGCAATTACCTCGTTACGATCCCGATAACAACACTGGACATGGTTCTTCGGGATTTAAACAGCCTTACAGTACGCCCTTAATGAAGTTATGGCAAGAATTTCAGCGTCGTTCTGCCCGTATCTTAAGATACCACCACCTGCGGAATGACGGAATCTTGACTGTGTCAGTCATAAGCTTACAGGTTTCTATAGGGACTTCAATAGTCCGAGATTCGTCAGAGAGTTCAATGGTTGTACCGTACCTGTCAGATTCATTCGCTCTGCAGTTACCCGGCTTATATTGTTTCCTTAACCCAAATGATGGTGGACATCCTATCTAATCCGAGACCCTGTTAAGGTTTCTGCGACAGCCTGTACGCCGTCCAGTAGTTCTTCATGTTGGGGTAACCGCTCTTGTGTCCGCACTTCTGTATTTGAAACCAACCAACACAGATTTGAGCAAGAGTCCCTTCTTTTCAAAGTGTTTATACACACCTAGTTGGGTTATTACAACCCTTCAGTCATGATTAGGCTCGCTTCTCCACAGCACTTACGTTGTGTGTGCTATTGTATCCACAGGTGCTTGGACCTTCAGTTTAAAGACGTATTCAAATGACAGATTTTTGAGAACTTTTCAATGGCAATTGTATTTAATTTTCAGATTTTGTTGCCGAAGAATATGTTTTCATGTTTCGTTCTGTTGAAGATGTCTGACCTGAGGTTTGAACCATTGGGATCACAATCGTAACAGCCAACACACCTACCTACTAGACTGCAGCGACTAACATACATTACGCAATTAGTTTTTCTTGAAAGATCTCCCTAATATTTTTCAATTTCATTTATATTTCCTTTAATTTAGGGTCTGGCAACTTTGCTAGAATTTGAGTGTTGATTTGTTGTTGGCATTCTGCCCCCATATTTCGTGATCTTACTATGTGGTTTTGCCTTTTGTAATTCGATATCTCGTAATATCTTTGTTGATTTGTTCTGTTATTGCTTAATTATCGTGAGCCTGTTCACTGTTCCATTAAACTTTGAGCACTGGCCCCTGGGAAAAATATTTTGTTTATATTATGCAAGTTATGGATTCTACCCCAACACTAGCGAAGCTAACATATAACATACAGGCAAGATAGCACGGCGCTCAGAAGGTCAGGTATGCCAGGGTAGGCTTAACTATGCCATTCACAGGGAGGAGTACCTTGCTACGTGAAGATCCTGTAGTCTGAAGTCTTCACTTAGCTTCTACCCACTAGCGAGATGAATTATATCCCTCACATGTGAGAACTCGAATCCCAACCACACGATGAGAAAAAGGAGAGTGTTCATGTGACCCACTAGTGTAATCAAACCGTGTAACGATCTTAAAATAACACATAGTTTTCCTCAAGAAATTGTCCTAGAAGCGTCTTTGTAATTTTCCTATTCTATATTTGAGCATAGCCTTGTTTCCTAGTTAGGCTTCCTGACTAATTATTACGTACTCCAACAACAAGGGAGTATCCGTTAGGTGTTCTAATTATACGCTTTGCGCTTTGTTTGATCTACACTCCCTCATTGCCTGGAGACGATATACCATATATCGTATCATATGGAATACGAATCTATACTGGTTTGATAAACAGTTTCTTGAATTTGCAATGCCTTGTATATGAATGTTCCCATGGTGCTTACTCTTCCCTAAACAATGCATTCTTTGAATTGACTGAATTAGATTTCTAATTTAGCATTTCTTATTCACGATGTTCCAGATGGCCAAAAAGTAATAAAGTGAGGAAGGTTTAATTAAGTACATACTCGGCTTTAAGTACGTAGCTCGGCTTTAAGTACATTAACTCGGCTTTATAGATTCAGGTAAGCGCTGTAAGCTTCTTTCGAAGCAATGCATCGAATTCTTAGGCTCGAGAAGATTAAAAAACTTTCTAAGCCTGTATGAGTCAATAAACCTTTTCAAGCCTCTTTTTATTTTTTTTTCTTACTTAAGCCTAAAGAGATTAACTTTCTGATGGCTTTATGGCAATTTTAAAGTCTTTTATCTTGAATACCATCATGCCTGAAAACACATTTTCAACGTTTTCCGTTTTGTTCTCAAGCTGAAATTGTCTCTTGCCTTAATTAACCGTTTTTCGTGTTTGCTTAAATCATTTGCATTAAAAGGCGCATTAGAAAAAAAAAGAAACGTCAAATTGTTCGCTTTGAAACGCTATTGGCTTTTAATTTCCTTTTTAATTGACCATTAATATGGGGGCCAATTAAAAGGCATACTTTTCATTTCAATCGTTTTCGTTACGTTTCGTTTTGTTTGAAATTGGAAAAAAAAAAGGAAAAACTTCACTGACACCGAACGATTTTAAAACAACACACAGCTATCGCTTGTGAAAACATCTGGAGATTTTTGGCTAAAAAAACGGGTTCAAACTGGCGGCAAAAGAATGACTGAGCAATGGCGGCTGATACAAGCCATTTCAATAATCAAACAGGTACATGTGAGTTACACACAGACACTTACCACATAACACTAGGCTAGAAACAGGGAGAAGAAGAAGCTTAAAGAAGACTATAAGGATATTCAGGCACAATTATAGGCACATAAACATGCAACAAATGCATTTACAAGAAATATTTAAAGTTCTGTAGCATCTGTTTGAGTTTTTTGAATTTCTGTGAAAATTGCAAATGCTTGTCTCATTAGCCTTTGTCAGTTCTTCCATCTACATAGACTTGTTTGTACGTATGTATGTCTTACGGTAAGTAGTTTGTCGTTGTCCAAGCTTGACAGAACATTTCTTGATTAATGTTGAATCCTGTCATTTATTCATTCCTGTTTTGAGTGCTGTGCTGTATCGTTGTAAGGATGCCAATGATTGATTGCAATGGTGACTACATGGTTTAAGAATAGTTCATTTTCGATTGCTGCTACTGCTGCTGCTGTTGCTGTTGCTGTAGTGGCCTGTATTGATGGTCATTGCAACATTGTCAATCAGGCAGTTTCCTCCTTATTTTTTTCCTTTTTTTTTGGTCAATCATATTCATTCTTCAACTTTGTGTAAACAGAGTGCGTAATCGTTTTCATTTTCATTGGTTCATGTCGGTTTGTTTCGTCCTTTTTTTTTTTGCTGTTTTTTATTTATTACGCACATCTGCCGGCCTAATTGTTGAAATAAAATAATTTTTTGTTGTATTTTGTTTCTCCTTTTGTCAACAGAATTTTTTAATTGGTAAGCCCCATAAATATTTTGTACAAAAAAATTTTCTGACAGCCATTTCAAGTAGCATGCGAAGTGAGATATCATTGAGCAGCCCGGAAATTTTTTTATGGGCAATTAAAATTTAAGTGTTGTAAAGCAGTTGTACAGTGCCTTTTAGGCTTTATTTTTAAAGGCAACTTTTGTCCCTTTGAACATAAATTCTATTAGGACCATAACGCTATCACGTATCATTCACAAGGCAAAGAATCGTGTTGCGAAACGCCTCATAGACTCTTTCTCTCTCCTCTCTCCGTTCAGTTAGTTTCCATCACGAGATGTTCCGAAATAATGTTCCCAGTACGTCTTCTACGTCTCTTGCGAGAGAGCTAGGCAGTAGGAACATTAAAGTGACAGACGTTTCTTTATTCCCTCTTAAGCTCATAGACTCTCTCTCTCTCACTTCAGTTTGGGGTTCATAAGAAGATGTCAGGAATTGGGAACAATTTATTTCCCTAACTCTTAATACGCCTCTGCGGGAGTGCATAGGTAGGTAGGGACATTAAGTGATAGACGTTTCTTTATCTTTTCAAAATCCTTCATGGACTTTTCTCCTCACTTTCAGTTTGGGTCCATAAGAAGATGTCAGGAATAATGTTTCCAGTACTCTTTACGCTCTGCGGGGAGGCTAGGTTAGTAGGAACATTAGGATAGACGTTTATCTTTATTCCTTTTCAAAATCCTCATGGACTTTCTCCACCTTCAGTTGGGTTCCATCAGAAGATGTTCCGGAATAATGTTCCCAGTACTCTTTACGTCTCTGCGAGAGTGCAGGCAGTAGGACATTTAAGTGACAGACCGTTTCGTTATTCATCTTTCCAAAGACTTCATAAACTTTCTCCTTTCAGTTAGTTTTCCATAAGAGATGTCAAGGGAAATAATGTTTTCCAGACTCTTATACGTCTCTGAGAGAGAGTAGGGCAATAAAAATTTATTCCTCTTTCTCCCGACCATAAACTCTGTAGAAATGCGCAGATGACTGCCCTAAGGACTAAAAAGAACTAGTTAAATGTCTTGTCGAAGGAAGAAAATGAGATGATTTCCCTATTCCACAGCTCCAGCATTCGAGTAAGGTTCTCTCCTCTTTTATTCTCGAAAAACGTTAAACCATTGAGTTGGAAATTTATTCCTGAAACTTCTAGCCTCATGGAGGTCATGAGAGTTGTCCAGTTCTAAGCTAATTCGCCCGCAACGCAGTTTTAAGTATGTTACCTATGAGCAGGCGCCTTAGAATATAAGAGACGTTTGAATAATACATTTCCGAGAAATAAATTGTATTTATGCGAGAACACTTAATTTCAGTAATGAGTTCAAACACTTACAGGATTTCAACCAAAATGGGTGTCCAAAAGAGGCATTGGTCTTTGGAAAACCAATACTGTAGAATTCAATGCACGATAGTATATTGAGGCTTTCACTCTCCCAATTTAGCAATTGGATTGTTCGCATGAGGACGATGTACGCATGGTTTGTTTGTGGGAAAAACGAGTGTGAAAAACGAAGTTGGTCACGATATTGCAGCCAGAATAAAGAAGATGACCTGAGTGCTACAGATAAGGGTAGTGATTCATAAAAAGGCAAATAAAATACGATAACGTACTGTTTGCGAGATTAATCCTTTAAACCAAGTTAATTGTGATGGCTCCCCGAGGTGAAAAAAAGAAACTTCTGCCAGTGTAATTTGCATTGGGCCATAAGCGGAAAATCTGTAGTTTGTTAACGTTTTTGCCCTAAGAACTCTTGCCACTACTTGATAACCGGCTTAAGAAAAAATGTTTGTAAATTCGAGTGGTAAATATCCAAGGCAAAAGAGCTTTCCGGGCCTTTATATATGTAGGTGCAGGCATTCTTGTAATGAACAGATATCAGAGGAACCAGCAAAAGCTATTAGCTTATCAAAGCCTCGTAAGGGCATTTCACTGTCACACAACTGGCTTTGCTTAAGTTGGGTTTAGTAGCCCAAAGTATCTGAGGCTTTCCAATTGCCTTTATGTACATATATACATCATACATACATACATACATACATACATACATACATACATACATAATACATACATAACATACATACATACATACATACAATTACATACATACAATAGCATAATTGGTCATTACATTTGGTCAAGCTTACACCTCGCTTTTATACTCGTAAAGAAAAAGTTATTCATACCGACATGAGTATAGCCATGTCTTTGTCTTTAAATTTCTAACTTTCTTAGAGAGAGTTTCTTTTGAAACAATGAAGGCTAACGCTGTATAATAAATATTAAGGGAACATATAATCAATCGATACCGAGGAAATTCAAAGAATGCTTTTTGCATAGTCTAAAAAAGCTTCTAAGGTCCAGCAGTTTCGCAAATGTAGCTGCCGTAGTGATAGAAGGCAGTTGGCATTAAATTTCATCACATCGCATGGCATTGCATGGCATTGCATTTCATGATAACAGCGATAAATAATATCAAGAAAAAATTTTTTAAATTGAAAATAAATTTAGAAAAATTTTCACACACACACACACACACACACCACACAAACAGGGATATGAACAAATTTGTTAAATTGTTGAAATAATAATAAAATTGAAAATAATTACGCGTGTTGAAATTATTTGAAATATGGAAGGAGAGGTAATAAGTAGCATAAGCATGCATATACCAAATGCCGTGAGTGTATTTGAGTTGCATTAATGATTATTAAAATTGGCCACAAAATTTTCAAATAAATTTTCAAATGAATGTTTAAATTAAAGTGAATATTTTAAATAAATGTTAGAGCATCATCACCAAAAAAAACAGCAACAACAAAAATAAACAAAAATAAACAAAAATAAACAAAAAACCAAATAAATGTCAAATAAATTTCGAGTATATTGTTCCAGGAAAATTATTGGCCAATAGAAAATAGAAAAAAAGGACCCATGTGCGGGTGTAGAGATAACATATTGTATTATTAAATATATATACATACAGTGAGCATCAAAAGAAACTGTATACTAAGAATAAAATCCTAACAATCATTAAACTCAACTTTTACCATTTAAGGAGAGTGCCCGAAAAAATTTGAAAATTTTTCGAATTTTTTTTTAATTTAAAAAACTCGTAATGAAATAATTTTAAAATAAAAATAACGGTAATTTATTATTTTTAATTTTTTTTTTAATGTACAGTTTCTTTTGACGCTCACTGTACATTTTTTTATATTGTCAGCATGAAGACAGACAAGTGGAATATTCAAGAAATCAGCAGAATATCAAAGTAAGCCCTGTAAAGTTTAGAAAGCGAAGCCTGGAAACCTCATGGATCAGGCCAACTCCTTCAGTTTCTTTTGACACTCACTGTACATTTTTTTATATTGTCAGCATAAAGACAGGCGTGTAGAATGTTCAAGACATCGGCAGAATATCAAAGTAAGCCCTATAAAGCTTAGAAAGCGAAGCTTGGAAACCTCATAGAACAGGCCAACATCCCTTTTTTTAATGATCAATTGTATCACACAGTAACATTACTTCATTGCAGCTTCTGCCACGTTAGATAGGCAGGCTGCAGTGCTAGCTTTGATACCAAAGCTTACATGAGCACTTATAGCGACCCCTTATGATACTACACATAAGCGCTACAGATAGCCTCTGTACTAACCAAATTCCATCAAACTCATCAAAGAAGTTGGTCAGCGCACAGGCTGCACACTCGCTTACAAAGAAGACATACAAAGAAGAAAAACGTTCAAGTTATTGGAATGTATTCCAACTGATTTGAAGTCGCTGTAGTTTAGTAGATAGTGTGCTTGACTTATTAGACATAAGGCCTTGGTTCAAACCCGTAAAACATCTCCAACAAAACGAAATTAAATATTAGAAAAAGATATTTTTTAGGTGACTTCCTTTTCAGCAGATTTCTGGCAACACCTGAGGGTAAATAAATCTTGCTATGAAAAGTTTTTCTTTCGGGCCACTTCAACCTGTAGATCCCTATTTCCCTGAGACGACATTGTGACCAGAGAAATCACTGTCAACAGTAAGCAACTATAGACTAACGATACGCAACTTGGTGTTCCGGAAAACCTCATGATATGAGTTTATAACAGGACGGCGCTTATACCGCACTGGCTCGTGATAACAATTGGATTATCTGAACGGAACGATTTGATGGTAATTAGGGGCCAGTTCTTACTATAGCCGCTCCACCTCGGCACAGTTATTGATCAGTTTGAATTTATGTATGGATTACAGGCTGAAGAAGCCAATACGATATGTGAAAAGGTTTGGGGCTGACAAATGAGTTCTGGATGAAATTGGTTGCATCGGATTCTCCTGCACAGATCTTGTGTTTCGTCAACATACGGGTGTTAGTCGATCGTTTACTAAGCCACCGGGTGACAAATTATGCAACACATTACAGTAGCGTAATTATGGTGATCGTAATATTGGCGTTCGCATATAAAAGGCCCCAGGTGTAAACTAATTAAATCGAAACAGATGCTCCAGTTTGTCATTCACAGTGGGCATTAACATGTGAAGACTGGTGGAACCTAGTCATAAATAAATTTAACACACAAGTGAGGTGTAAAAATTTATCAAGATTTCAGGATGAGCTATAGGGCCTCCAAGTGAATTCGGAATGTGCGAGTACATACACACATACATGCGTACATGAATGGTCATAGCAACCCTTCAATCACGACTATGAAATAGTTTCTCGACATCACGCATGTTGTGTGTGTTAGTTTTATCAATCGGGTGCGAGACCTACAGTTTAAAGTCGACTTCAAACGACTTTTTTCATGGCAATTTTATTTTACACTCAAAATTTTTGCCCGAAAGACAACTGAAGGGATGTCACCAATGAAATATTTTTTCGCACTAAATGTCTGGCTTATCGCAATACTAGATTACGGACACTTCCTTTGGAAGTAACCCAAGCAAATTAATCTAAGCAATTGAGAAGATCAGTTTTTCCTCGGTGATAATCTTTTATGAGAGACAGGCCTCACACTGGCTATCTGTTGGTAAAGCAGACATGAAGCAAAATTATTTAAATCTCTTACCACAATGATAGAATCCATTTTCGAGTGCTCAAAGTAAGTGGAGCGGGTTTCTACGGAACTTTTATACGTGAGTAGAAGTGTAAAAGTATCCTTAGATATTGCTGGTGCATTGAAGGAAGGACATTGCCAGTTGGTGATATGTTTTGGCGATGCTTAATACAACAGAAACATTGAAGTCGCCGTAGTTTAGTAGGCAGTGTGTTGGGTTAGTAGACGTAAGACTTCGGTTCAAACCTCCAGTCAGGCATCTCCAACAAAACGAAGTATGAGAGAATATTTCTTAGGCGACTTCCTCTTAGCAGATTTCTGGCAAAAACACTCAGAGTAAATAAGAAAATGTTATGAGAAGTTTCCCAAAAAATTGTTGTTTGGAATTGACTTTAAACCGTAGATTCCGCCACTCGTATATAAAATTAACGCACACAGCATAAGTGGTGTGAAAAGCTAGGTTGTAATCCTGATTGAAAGGCTTATGAATTCTTAAAATAAGTAATAAAGCGTTACACTTTAAAGGAATGTTTTGGGAAAAACTAATATGCCTTGGGACTCCAATCATCCCGGACTTAAGGTATTCGAATGAAATGCAACATTGCATGTGTAATGGTCACTTCAAAACTAAAGACCAGTTGGTCTCTGAGGCCAACATTAACATCCTCTTACTCTCCACATTTAAAATCTTTGCTGCAACACCTCTCTGCAACATTGTTTTACAAAATTTCAGTATTTTTATGTCATCCATAGCAGGCAATTTTCTTTAATGCTACGACCACAAACTTTACTATGCAACACCAAATAAAACTTTTTCTTATGAAATCCAGAAATAATACGAATTCTATTAAAGCTGATGCTAAAGTTTTATGCTGCTTCTTAAGTCAGCTAAATCTGGCTAAGGAAAAACAAGCTTTTTTTTTAAGTGAAAGTAAAACGCTTACACGTAAGTGGCTACACGATGTCATTGTGTGGTGGTAAAATGTATCAAAAAAAAAAAAATATTGAAATAAAATAGAAGTGGAGAGATAAAGTTTCTGAAACAATATTTCAATATAAAATTTCTTCAATAATGCCTAAAGCCTGCTCATTACTACAGCACTCCTCTCCTGTACACAGCAAAGACACCAATACAGTGGTTTTGAACGTTAAACAGAATTTATATGAGAAAAGAATTTGATTTTTTACCACTACCACTAACAATTATACTTACATACAATAAAACCGCATTTTATATGTATTAAAGTGTATGTGTGTGGTGTGTAAGTGAGATAGTTAGATGGTTTAAATATTAAAGACATGAGCTGAGCGGTTGCTGTTTGGTTTACTTTGGAGTATGGCAGGGCCAAGTAATAGGCGAAACTAGGCGGACAAGGCATTTCATTATGTTTTATTTGTGTGGGTGTGTGATGAAGTATGTGTATGTGTTTGTCCTTTAACATTATTTGCCGTAAATTTGTGGCATCTTTTTAAATGTTGCTGTAGTTTCCGTTTGAAAATCGATGTGTAAGGATAGAGAAAGAGAGAGAGAAGAAAGAATATCTCAGCCTTAGTCTTAGCACAGTTTATCACTGCTAACCAGCAACCAACAACAACAACGAAAACATAAAGAATTATAACGTGCAACAAAACTTTTGTTTTTGATTTGGTTTGGTTTTCTTTCGCTTGCTTGTTTTTTCCTATTTTTGTTTTGGTTGCGGTTAAAGTTTCTCTTATTTAAGTTTTAAGTTTTGCTGGCTAAACATGAAGCAACATCCACAAAAAGCTTCGAAAAAAAAACAACGAAGCGAAACTGGGTTAAGATGGAAAGTTCTTTCTCTATGGTTTTACAAACGAAAAAAAATCACTTAAAAAAAGAAAAACAAATGCTGCTACTGCTGCTGTTGTCTTCTAATTAAATGACAGTAAAGATGTTGTACTTTGACACGTTTGTTCTTGAAGTAAGCAGTAGCAAAAAAAAAAAACAAAACGAAAAAGTAAATCGAAAACGAGCAAAGAAATTTTAAGTGGGCTTTCAAAGGCAAAGTGTGTTGCAAGAAAATCAGAGCGACAACTAAAAAAATGTAAAACTAACGAAAAATTTGTTATTTTTTGTAAAGAAATTGTTTAAAGAAACATTAATAGAAAAAATGTATAAATTCCAATCATACAGTCAAGAAAAAAGTACCTACATCACTTGGTTGATTTATTAAATTAAAAAGGTGTGGTTATAACGCTTGTTTTGAGTATATCATAATTAAGAATGTTTTGAGGATGAAACGATATAAAAAAATATAAACTAGAAATTATTAGAAAAAAAAAAAACATTTAGCTGACAACATATACTAGCGGTAGTATGTAGACTTTTTTCTTTGACTGTTTGTGTGCAAAATATTTTGTATGTCTTGTCCACGAGAAACATGAGGTTCGCATAAGGTCTTTACAATAAAAACTTGCCTCTCAGGGAATCCAAAGAAAGAAATTTCAAATTCAAAAAAAGAACCTGGTTTCTCTTTAATAAACTAATGAGATATACGAAGCAAGTTCGGTGGTCATAAAGCATTGACACCTTATAAGCACCCAAAGACTTTTTGCTGCGATGCATTAATACCTCTCAAGTTCCAAAAATGTGTTCCAATAACTCATTCTCATCGTCACAGAATCTTCAAGTTGGGTTCCCGACAACTTTCATTCTGAATACGTGTGCCATGAGCATGCAGAAGTGATCGGCACAAAGAGAACATGTTTAAAATCTGACTGTAATTGTGAGAAGCATGTGTATAACCCAGAGGAAAAAATGTTCGTATATTTTCAAGTGTACTTATTAACCAAATAATAGACGTACGTATTGGAAAATATAGTAAAAATTTTACAGCGCTAAGTCGCTTAAGATAGCATATTCATTCAAAAATCGAGAATCCTAATGAATTATTTCTTTGGGTGTATAATTAAAACCTGAAAAACAACATGAACATCCTTCTTTAGAAGCAGACAAGCAAGTGAATGCATTTTTACTTGCTTTTTTCGAACATTATTGTTGCTCGTGTCCAATGTGTGTAAAAAAGCCAAAGATGTTTTTCCCCTGAGGGCTATGGAGGCCGATCACTGGTCTACAGTGTTATGCAAAGCATCAGTCACCAACCTAAGTTTATACCAAGAGTGCAGCATGACTCAACTCATCTTTTACTACAATTTCCCAACGAAAGTTTAAATTAACTCACCTGTTTGATTTGAGATCTGTCTTTGGCTCTCTCTATCTTCCTTATTGGTTGATAATATCTTTCCAAACATCCGCTTCCACTCCATAGAAGTGTTCTGATCCCATCAATGGTAAGTTCGTCTGCTGGCTCTTTTTCGAGAATTTCCTTTTGGCCTGATTTTCCCTACCAAGACTATTCAGCTTCTCCAGACACTACCATACTATCTTCGATTTATCTTCATTAAATTCGAGTGCTAAGCTAACGGCCTGCCTGCCAGTTAGTACTGCTTTGTCCTGTCGTTCTCAGCTCCTATCCAAGTTGAATTGAGTACATCTTTCGATGGTATTGAGTTCCGTTTGGATCAGAATATTTCATTCAGAGACTAAAAACTCCTGCACTTGTTCCGAGAACCGTTTTTGACGTACCTGTATGCCACCGTTTAGTAGATAGTGTGTTGGCTTATTAGTGGTGAGGCCATGTTTCAAACTCCATGTCAGACATTTCCATACATACCATATTGACCTTCAACTTCAGTCAGGATTTATTGGCTGCTTCCACACTCGGCTCCGAACGACAGATTCTTTTTGGAGCTTTTCATGGCAATTCTATTTTACTCTCAGATGTTTTGCCAGAATTGCTGAGGGACGTTTTTGATGTCCTGGACGGTGACTTGAGTCGTGGCTTTTATCTAATAAGGTCACACATACCTCTAGCTACGGCGGCTTCTTTCACATCTACCAGGATGAAAAATGATCGGTAAACGGATCATGTTTGTGCAATTTCTCGTTGGCCCATAAAATCAATGTTTTAAGCGTAAATCGTTTTATTACGTTCGAGGGATAGTATCAAATTTAAACCGTTTGATGGTTTCACCATGTATATTAAAGAAACCAGTATTATGCTAGGATATAGCTTTGTTTCTACTTTTCAAATCTTTGCTGAGAAGAGTTCTTGCCATGACAATATTTGTATTAAGTTGCATGGAACCAAATTATGCCTCTCTAATCCAAAGTAAACCTCTTACTTTCCTTTATGTTACCAATCCATCTTATATAACTAGTCACTTCTGTGATTTAAAAGCTTTGCATAACAATAATCCCCCCCTATTACATGTGATTTTACCCTTCAGATTATCTATTCAAATTGTTCTAATAAAACAATTATGCTTTTGCGCAATCCCTTTTTTTTAAGCATATCCGGTGCTTGGAATATTCTAAAAACCGTACTCGAAACTCCTTTAATTTCATAAAATGTTTATCCCCTTAAATGAATTCCATTCCCCATACACAGGCCACCTTAAATAGCGTCATGCATTGTAATGCGTTTGTTACATACGGCAGACAACAGAAAAAAACACGACGAGTTTAGAAACAAAATGAAAGGTACTCGTATGTATGTATAGCTGTATGGAAGCATGCTTTATAATAATCTTTCTGCTATAATCTCTGCTAACAAAATAAGCTCCAACTAACATCCCAAAAATTAGACATCAAATAACATCCATTATGAAACAAAGCCAAAGAAAATCCTGCTCTACTACTCCATACATCCTTCTACTCACTGTGTATGTGAGTGTTTTTGTTTTTGTTTTTTATGCTCCTTTTTATTATCATTTGCTTCGGTTTTTTTGTTTTGTTTGCTTATACTCGCACTCGCACTTGTAACGTGCACCAGTGTTATTATGCCACCCAGAGAAAGATTACAAGCAGCTTGTGCCAAAAACTATAAGACCCTTTAATTTAAGTGAAGTTTTGAACTGAAGTGGCAAGTGTTTGATAGAGAGTAGAAGAGGTAGCAAGCGAAAGCAGAAAGCAAGAAAAAAACAACAACCAACAACAACATGGTAATTAACAATTACACGCATGGTAAGATGTGGGCAAACTGACACCTACCATGCAACACATACAGATATTCTCTCAAACAACAAACATGAAAACAACGTTGGCAGCATTGAAATACAAATCACACACATTCACTTAAGCACACACTCGCACAGAACGTTACATTGAAACCAAAAAAAAAAAAATGTTTTTCAACCAAAAATATCTACTCGTCCATGTCCATGTTACTGACACATGTACAGTGGTTATCAAAAGTTTGCATCTTAGATGCACAAAAATATAAGAAAAATTTACTGAAGGGCCAACAATCATTTCAAAGCTTTTGAATATTCGCGAGCTAACCTTCAGAAGCCATTTTGGTTACTTGAAGGTTCTGCTCTATTCGCGACAATTTCACATTGTTTGTGCCTTTTATTACTGTAACGTACTGTACTTTGCTACAACTTTATAGAGTGCCTCCGTCCACCAAGTCTACTGCCTTGACAAACATCAGGATACTGCTCTGTGTCAAAAAAAAATTTCCTGTCTAGCACCTAATATGGACCAGGATATTTACTTCTGCGATACTTTAGTGCCCACAAGTTCAAAGACTATTAGGCTCGAAGCTATCAGTCATTCCATTCCTCCAGTTATGAAATACTCTAACAGAAGTTTGAGGCACTACATCTTGTCTAATAAGCCGACACTCTACAACTACTAGTGCTGCGACTACTACTTTCGATGTAATACTATATTAGTTCCGGAGTGGGCACAAAGAGTCCAAAAGAGAAAGGGGAAACTTAGTGCGTGAGGGCCCCACACACGGGGGATAGTGACAACTTCCTCTATGGTACGGTTAGGTACATTTAAACCTCCTCAAAGGGGAAAAAGGAGAAAAAACAATTGGTACTGCTATACTTCTACTACAACTACCACAGATACTACTGCCGCTATTACTGTGCTACTACTACTGTACTACTGCTGCTACTACTATACTTCTATTACAACTACCACAGGTACACTGCCGCTATTACTGTGCTACTACTGCCTGCTACTACTACTATACTTCTACTACAACTACTGCTAATTTTACTACTATTGATACTAGTGCTACTGATACTACTACCACTACTGCTGTTACTACCACTGCTACTACCATACTTCTACTACAACTACTGCTACTTCTACTACTACTGACACTACTTCTACTGATACTACTACTACTTTTGCTAATACTGCTGCTACTACTACTTCTACTACTGTACTTCTACTACAACTAATACTACTACTACTACTGCTACCTCTGCTACTACTGCTAATACTACTGCTACTACCATTGCTACTACTCCTGCTACTAAGACTGATATTACTACTGCTACTAGTACAGCTACTAATGCTGCTACTACTACTTCTTCCACTATAATTCTACTACAACAAATACTACTGCTACTACTACTGCTACCTCTGCTACTACTGTTCCTACTACTACTGCTAATACTACTGCTACTACTCCTGCTACTACTACTGCCCCTACTACTGCTACTACTACTGCTACTTCTACGGCTACTACAACTGCTATTACTACTGCTACTACTACAGCTACTATTTCTACTACTATACTTCTACCATACTTCTACTACAACTACTACTACTGTTGCTACTTACTATTGCTGCTAGATTACAGCGATCTACAACTACTTATTCCAAATAGTACAGACTATATCAGGCCACACGGGAATGTTCCAGGAATATTTAAAAATAATCAGAAAATAGTAGATGAACAGAGGCATATTACTGACAGACTCACATTGGTGGTTTCCATAAAGTACAACAAGCTGTAGGGTTTGTTTGTCTTATTAGATTTATAAATTAAGATGTTTACTTTTATTCAACACTGTACTTACTAGTCATATACTCCAAATAACACGCAATATTAGAAACAGAATTTTTTCTTTCATTTTCACTCGCCACTAAACACATGCACAAACACACTCTAAACATTTCCTCTCTATTCTTGAGCAGATGATGATGTTGATGATAAACGTCACACAGTTCGGAAGAGAGAGTATATTTTTGTTGTTAATAGTAGGAATATAACGGTATGTGTATTATGTGAATGAAAGTGTATATTTGTGTTTAAAGTTGTGGCAGGATGTTAATGGCATGTCGGTTGACAATAATGTTGACCACCTACAGAGATAGAAAGAGAGAGAGGGAGAGACAGTAATGCTGTGTATGCGAATTTCATGGTATTAGAGAGAGTGTTGAGCATATTAAAATAAAAATGTAGAATTTTATTGGTGTTTTGTTTGTTGTACTTACATATGTTTATACGTTTGTACGTTTATTTGTTGGCAAGTGACAAAGTGTTTTCCAAAGAGACAGAGAAAGAGAGAAAATAACTGTGTGGATGCCATATATGGAACCTATGGCATGACTAAACGAATGTGTGTTAAAGGGTAGGAATGTGTGACTCGGATTTATTTATTCACTGCTTTTAATGGTCAAAACGTTTGGGTAGATATTTTTTTCTACTTTCGATGTTTGATTACTAAAAGCCTAAGTGTGCTGATGTTTTGATAGAAATCTGTAAACGATTTCTGTATCTGTTTATTTTGGGCTTCACATTGAAAAAAGCGCTTAAAACTTTAAATCCCAATAATGAGAATGGCCATTGGTTTTTATGCGTTCTTTGATTTCTCTTTTCTTTAATAAAAGTTATGCTCAAGATGTTTATGTTGTTAGTGTTGTATAAACAAATTTCTTTTTTTGTTTGCTAGTATGCCTCCCACTTTTTACAGTTTACAGCATAATGCGTTATGTTGTTTGTTCATACAGCAAGTCTAAAAACTTTATAACTGTGCTACCACGCATACAGTCACTGTCTAAAAAACATGATCGTTATTCTGGCAACTCATAAAACAAAAAATTCGCTCTTAAAATATGTTTATGGCAACTGAAAAAAAGGAGATGAAAGACCACATACTGTTATTGCCTGTAAAATGAACAGAAATTGCAAATAAATTACAACAACAAAAAAATACGTATTATGGTCGTATAAATTTGGACTAGGACAGGCCTAAGCTCTGAGGTTTTATTGTTATTATGACGAAGAGGTATGCTAGCATTGCTACCCCTCAAGCTTTATAGGGGTTTCCTATAATGTCTACTTCAAGCCCATTACTGCTCCCTTCCTTGTATTTGATATTCACGCAATTGTTCCCTTTAGAGATGCATTAATGCCCCTTTGGTTCCAAGAACATGTTCCGATGATTCATATTCATTATCGCTGAATCCATATGTTGGGCTTGAGGCAACCGCCATCTAAATGACAGCGGCCTGTCAAAAGCTGGCTTATTTCTTGGTAACCTGACGCATGCTCTAGATCTCCTTTCATTTTAATTTCCCAACAAAAGCTTTGATTGTCTCAAATCAACCTAATATGAGAAGAGTTTTTGCCTTTTTGATCTTTTCTTTCGTTGAGCAAGCGTTTCCAAAAATCCGCTGACACATACAGAAAGGTTTTGTGCACATCTACAGTGTAAAAGCTCACATTCTTGCAAAGCTAATACTACATATTGTGATCCATGAAACAGAACCCCTATAACATTGAATTTCCCAGCAATTATTTGCTTGTTTAGTTTAAGAAGAGTCTTTGCGTCTGTTTATCTTCTCTTCCATTAAGCATAACTTTCTAAACATCTGTTACCACTCCACAGAAGGATTCCTTCAACAGCATGGTAACTCGCAAGCTCATCTTCTTGCTAATTACCAAGAATTTCCTCATGATCTGTGATCTAGCAAAGGCAAATTTTATTCTCCCTACCTAACTAGCTTCCCAAAGCAAACAGCCTGACTGTCAAATAATATTGGAATATCCTGCATTCTATACGTCCTATCCAAGTTGAATTGAGTACAAGTTTCGTTGGCATAGACTTCCTTTTTGAAGATACTCGCGGATTTCCCCGTTTGTTCGGAATATTTTATTCTGGGCTCAAAAATTCCTTCTCCTGTTTCAGTATTCGTTCTTGACCTTTCTTTACATATTTAAGAGAGTATATAGCTTCTATCTTTTAAGAGAGTATATAGCTTCTAGGTTACTCTATTCATTTTTTTTATCTCGTTCCATAGCATTTTCTACACTCATAGAGTCCACTGCTGCTGTCCACGGTACTGTTAAGGAAGGAAGCTATCTGCCAAACGTTTCCATTGCTGTAGGATAGGTTTTAATTGTCTCCATTATGTCAACACATGCTAGTCTCTATTTCAGCTGTTTTCAAATGTAATGTTATCTGCGTAGACCATTGTCCCTTATGGCGTTATTGGTTTGGACCTTGATTAGATAGATTACAGTGCATAATTCTTGGATAGCATTCCCAGGATTTCCATGAAAGTCTTCTGCATATTATTACTGCAAATCTGACCATTCCTGAATTGTTCTCCATGTGAGCCTTTCTGTTTATTCCGACATATTTTAAGCGATATTATCTCTCATTGAAGTTAAATTTTCTTCCATTTAGGAAGTTTATTCGTTCTTTTAAATGGCATTACCATGATCTTTTTCAGTTTTACACTCAGCTACACTGTTATACTTCAACCATCTCTTTGAAATGAGTCTCTTCATATTTGCTTTTAGCCATTAAGAGTGTGTTTCCTTCACAATTAATGTCCCCCCCTAATATAGTTTTGTCAGTAGTTCTCTCAGAACCAGGCTCTAAAATTAATGGTCACAGTCACCACATTAGTGGTGAAAGGAATATTCCTGTGGGCATCCTCTGATTGTGAGGAAAATTCGTAACGACTTCTGGAAAAGTTGAACCAAGAAGAACAGGAGATCGTAGAACACTTTCCACATATTTGTCCTGCATTTGAAGACGGCAGAGATGAGTCTCTAGGCCTCCCAACACTCGTTGTGCCAGAATTAAGCCGGCTGAGAGGTGCCAGTCAGAAGTTGTTATTTTACGACGCAGTAGATACTATGGCCGTTAGGACTCAGTTCGGCTGTCATATCGTAAAATGTTATATGCGAGTAGACAGATATCATCGGCATCTACAAGGCGACGACCATTTACGTCATTTAATACATCTTCTAAGACGTGTTGAATACTGCATGCTGCTATAAATTGCATCCCTGCAGTACACCGGAGTACAGTCTAATAATAGGGTGAAACAGAATTTTTTTTTTTTTTTTGTTGATTATCGATTCAAAGTCAAGCAGTTAACTCGAACGTCCCTTACATTAAAAAATTCTGTCAAATCCTTTTGTCAATGAAGACCAGGCTTAATGAAGACAAACGGACGTTCTAAGCATTAATTTTCCATTGATTACTTGTGGAAAAGCCACTTGAAAGAAATTACTTTTCAAAAACGGAAACCAAAACTCTTTTCCTCAATTTTTTTTCGCAGATTAAAACCATTTGCCCACCTTGATTAGCCACTTCTGTTTAGCCTGTGACAAGCATGAAAACAAAATTTTTGAAAAGACAAACAAAAAAAACAAGAAAAACACGGAAACTTTTCCAATGTTTCATTCCAAAATGTCACAACAACATAGACTAGCAGACAAACTAATTGACGAATCGTTAAGAATGTTTTCTTTTCTTAATTTTTTCCTGCTTCTCAACAGATAGATAGACAGACAGGCAGACAGACAGGCCTACAGTACACCAAATATGGTGGTGTGGTGCAAAGACTCAATGAAACATGCCAACATACATTCAAGAGCTGTAGATGCCTCTACTACCATAAATGAATTGCTTGGAATGAAATAAAAAATAAAGCAGCATGAAAAGAAAAGCAAAAGAAACAAGAATAATACAATCTTATACGTTGAATGTAATACATGACATGCCAGGCCATAATACACCAACTAACTGACATTCGGACAGACAGACAGACAGTTAGTCAGACTTGCCACGTTATAAGAACATACATATACTGCTCGTACATGAGCATAAACTGAAAAGGAAAATTCTATACAATGAACCGCATAAAGAAATAGTAACACATATACAGCGGCAAATAATATACACTTGAAATCTCTAGAAAAAATATAAGGGGAAGGTAACCCCCAAGACGTTATATCATATGCATAGAGTTGCAGTGATATTTCTCAGTCTATCTCAACAGTCAACACACTACCGACTAAGCTACGGCGACTTCATCCATACCCATTCGCCAATTAAACGCAAGATTTGCCGAAAGCGTAGCCGCTAACTGAACGAATGAGAGGGAGACAGTCGGCTTCAAGTAGAATATTCAACTAACCCAGGAACTGAAGGGACAATAACGACAATAAACAACGCCATGGGTTCGCTGAGTGGTCTCTGTAGAGTTTGGTAACTGACTTTCATTTTTATTGAAAAATCATTTTCAGCGATGAGACCCGTTTCTGGGTGAATGACTACTTGAATGAACAAAATTTCAGAATGAGAAATCCATAAGCGCTGAAAGCATTCCAAAAAATTCACTGTTTAGTGGAGATTTTGATCTGACGGCTTCATTGGTTCTATATTCCTGAACCAGAAACTGGCGACAAACGACAATAAACAATGCCATGGGTTCGCTGAATAAGCTCCAAAAATCTTCTTCAACGATGAGATCCGTTTTTGGTTGAATGGGTACCTGAACGAACAAAATTGTTAAATCATGAGAATCAAGAGCGTCCAATGCATCCCCAAGAAGTCACTGTTTAGTGGAGATTTTGAAATGCAGGCTTCAGCTGTCCTATATTGCTTTGAGAATGATCAGATCAGGTCACCAACGCCACGTCAGGCATTATAATTCAATGTTCTTTTGGCCTGAATTTGATGGAGTCCAAAGATATGTAGTTTCAACAGAAGAGCACAACCTATCACACAGGTCATGACGCATGATCATTTCACGTAGAGTTGATGTGAACTGGCCACAGAGAGCGTACAGTTTTTATTGCGGGTTTTTCTTTAGTCTCAGGTGTACGCGCATAAGCCGCCAACCATTTACTTACTTACATAATTAGCCATTTACAACCCGATTAACGAATCTCTGCCTGCCTTAACACATCCTACCAGGCGCCTTTGCTTCTTGAGCGCCTGCGCCAGTTGATCACACCAATCAATGACACGGCTTCCTCGATTTGGTCCTTCCAACGCAAATAAGGTCATTCTCTTTGCCGACTTCCGCATATCCCCACTTCAAATACCCGTCTTGCAGGAGCATCCTCCTTCATTCGAACGATATGGTAAAGCTAACGCAGCCGCTGGATGTTAAACTCTGCACAACGTCCATGTCTTTGAGGAGCTCATACACCCACCTCACCGTTTGATCGGTTGCGGAAATCATCGCCAACACGCACTGGACCGAAAAACTTACATAGGACTTTACTCTCGAATACTCTTAAGGCTGCTGCATCAGTGCTTAATATTGTCCATGCCTCTGCGCCATAAAGAAGGACGGTTAGGATGATCGTCATGTAGAGTATTAGTTTTGTCGTACAAGAGTGGTCTCTGCTACTCAATTGCCTGTTAAGACTATCGTAGCACATGTTGGCAAGAATGATTCTGGACTTGATCTCCAGGCTGGCATCATTTTTGTTAATAACATCGGAGCCAAGACACAATCAAACTCAGCCGCATTTATGAGCTAAAATCACGGCAAATTGGACAAATTGGATAGGCTTTACACAGGAAAGCTGTGGCGAATATTTAAACGATTTTATATTCCCTTCATAATGGCATCAATAGGTCTTACGAGAGAATACAAAACTTCCATGGTAAGTGGCACGTAGTTTGTTTTTTTTTAATTGAAATATAGGAAGAGCTTAATGAAAGACCTGATATTTACTATTTGTAGTAGGCTATAAGCTAATAGAGGATATTTAGATACTCAATCGTAACCAGATCTGTTCAGATCTGGAAATTATTGCTTCTTGCTTGTTTCAATGGTCATGGCATTGAGGGTAAGCGCTCTCAGAGCAAATCCGATTTAATCTTTAACTAAAGCAGACCAGACCACCAGACCTTTGCCCTGCATATATGGAAAGGAAAGTGAACCCAAAGGCAATCTATTTAAGTAAAGATTCTTATAAAGAAAATCCTTAGGATACCTTCCCCTACGTGTCATATTGCAAACAATAATTTTCATCTCACACTCACTTCATTCTACTGCAGTGTAAAATTTACTTCTGATTGTGTTTTATTGTAACAAAACTTTGTCTTGATTTTCCTGTTCCTTTTGTTCGGCTGTCGCTGTTGCTGTTACTGTTGCTAGTGCTGTTGCTGTTGCTGCTGCAACAACTAACATCACATCAGCTCAACTCAAATTCAGACACCCATTTGTGTAACAGTACAGCAACGAGTCAAATAGACCTGGAAAGACAATACAACTGAGTGTAGAATTTAACGTACGTGATTGCGGTCAAAAAGCAAAAACAAAAAAAAACAAAAAATGGCTGAAGGAAACGAAAGAAACATTCATTCGTTGTATTTGTAGATGTGGTAGATGTGAACCTTTTATTTGAGCATACCAGCACAGTTCAAATTTACACAGAAAAGTAACAGGAGAAGGTACACATTATTTTCCAATTTTTTTTTTCTTTCTTTCTTCTTCTACTACTACTGACTTCATTCATCTTTCTCCTGTACTTTTTGGTAACTTTTGAGAAGATTGAAAGCAAAGACAACACAAAAACGAGATACTTTTTCTGTCTATAATTGCCTACTTTTTACTGGCACTTCATATTTTTTCTTGTCATGCTGTATGGTTACTAGAGATAATGATTATAATCATTATGATTATAATGTCAATGATAATGATAATGATAATGATAATGATAAACTATGATGCTTATAATGGTATTGGTGTGTGTGTAATGTTAGAAAAGTAAATGAAAATCTTTATAAAAAAATTCTTTTGCGTTGGTTGGTTGTGTGGGTTGGTTTCATGTCACCTCGAAAATTGAATTTTTTTTTCGAATTTTTTTTTCTCGATTTTTTTTTGCAATTTTTTGTTTTACTGCAGCAAATCAGTGACTGAAATAATAATAAAAAAATAAGAGAGGAAAAACAGACAAATTTACGAAAACTTACAAGGCATACAGAAATAAATACGCCAGCAGAATATGTAAAAAGTGAAGGTAAACACATCAAAGAGTTGAATCAAATGAGATATTTTCTACACACACACAGGTAAAAAAACATAAAAATAACGGGGTGTGTCAAAAAAGTCCCACGGCAGCTCATGCGATAGGCCCAATTATCTTGCACTTTTATGGGTGAATGGCCATATATGGATAATGGCATCACAAATATTGACCTTTAAATGCTCATCATAACACTTTTCTTTAACGGCACCCCACAAAAACAGTCCAACACTGACAAATTGCAGCTTCTGGGCGTCCAATTGACATTACCATTTTATGTAATTAAACGTCCATCAACGTTTGACGCAATAAATTCGATTGTAACACTAATTATGTGGCAAGTTGTTGAAACCAAACATGTTTCACATCAATACCATGAAGAGCGAGCACGAAAAAATTGGTTATCATCGTGCGATAGGTATCTCCGTTGACCTTAATGGTTGCAAAGCCCTTATTTTTACAGAAATATGAGACAATGATGCCTCCGCTGCACAAGCCGCACCAAACAGTCCCTCGTAATGAGTGCATTGGCTTCTGTAAGACCACGTTTGGGTTTCCTGAGCCCCAAATACGGCAATTTTACTTACTAACGTACCCACCAAGATGAAAAAGAGCTTCATTCGAAAAGATGATTTTGTTTTTGGCAGAATCAACATCATCGTCTAGTTTCTCGTTGGCCTGATAAATCCCAACGTTGTTCAAGCGTAAATGGATTCATTACGTTCAGTGGTGGTAATATACTGAACTTTGTGACAGAATAGAAAGGCATAAGTATTGCTAGTATTTCGTTGCTTATGTACTTGCTTAATTGATATTTACAATCCTTTAGTCAGGATCACAACCTAGCTTCTCACATCACTTATGTGTAGTGTTCAAACCGTACGAAATAAAGGTAAAAATAATTCTTTGGCGATTTCCTTTTTGCAGTCTTCTGGCAAAAGCTCCGAGAGTAAATAAAAATTTCCGTGAAAAGTTCCCCAAAAATTTATCATTCGAATAAAAAAATTATCACACACTAACCGGGTGCTGTGAGATAATAGGTTGTGATCCTGACTAAAGGTTTGCTGTGATCAATTAAGTTAGGTAAGTAAAGCAGAACCTACAATCCAAAGTAAACTGCAAGCAACGGATTTGGAAAACCCATGATAATTTCTAGTTCTCTTCACATCAATATGCTCTTTTCATGGGCTATCTTAAAGCCAATTATTGCAGCTGGTTTTACACTATATTCGAGGCACCTTAAAGAAAATTGTTTGTTAATCGTTAAGCCCTAGAACATTATTAAACTTCTCGAGTCCTTACATACGCTCTACATTGTCGACGAAGTAACATTTCAACTTAGATTGTAATAATCGTTCGAAAACTCTTTTGAGAGCATTTTAATCAAGAATGACCCTGGTTCTAAGCTGAAGATAAGCTGTACTCTCATACCTTTTAACTAGAGATCGTCAACACAACATGAATAGGATTCCTAAACTCCATTGGTTTCCACAACGTCTCACATTTACAATTTCATCTCACGGCCGATGAGCCATGCAATTTAATTCAACCAAAATTAATAAAACTTATCTAACAACCCTCGCATTCCAATAAAAAATTCAACTTAAAAGTTATACAGAAAAACCAGAAAAAAGAAATCTGCTGACACTACAGTTTTTCAGTTTCTCAGTGTTTTTTTTTTCGGTTTGTAGTTCCACAAATAAGAATATTTTTCAAGTGTTGCAAGCAGCCAACCAAAAAAATTTTTTTATATACTCATAGACATACAAATTAAAGATGTTGCAGATAAAAAAAAATTTAGAAAACCAGCAGCAGCATGAGAAACTATGTGACAAAGATAATAAACCTGTAGAAGGAACAGTTTCATTCCGCATTACCTGAACGGTGAGTGGGTAAACAAGATAATGATTTAAAGACGATGAGAGAGAGAGAGAGAGAATTTTTGCCTGCATTTAATAGGCGCCATACTTATAAATCAACATAAGAGAAGGAAATATTCATAAAGGAAGAGAGAAGAATTTATATTAGAGGGACGCTGTTAAATGTTGAATATTTTATAACCCAGGAATTTGAGCAACACAGATAGTAGATGTGCTGGTATTGACTACCATTTCTATGCGACTTAAAAATGTTCTGGAACGTATAATGATTACCCATGTAAAGCAGCAAATATTGGAAAGTTTCAGTGACAAGTCACAGTTCGAAGTTGCCAAAGCGAACAGTATTTAGTAAATTATTCTTTAGAAACTTTCATTCAGGATTACGACCTAGCTTTTCCCACCATTTATGCTGTGTGTGTTAATTTTATACATGAGTGGCGTGGAACCTAACAGTTTAAAGTCGACTTTGAACGACAGATTTTTGAAAAATTTTTTAACTTCAGACATTTTACCACACGACTGCTGAAAGGAAGTCACCGAAAGAAATAGGGCGTACTCGTCAAAACACTGATTGGACCTTATCAGTGTGGCTTCAGACTTGGCAAGTACACCATCAACCAGATCTTCATACTACGTCAAATTCTGGAAAAGAACCACTGGAAACAAGTCGACACGTACCATCTTTTTGTTGACCATAAGGCAGCCTTCGATAGCCCCATAAGGGACCGTGTTTTTGCCGCAATATCTGAGCTCGGTATAACTCCGATGGTGATAATTATTGCAACTCCGTCAAGGTAGGTATCGCTCTCTCCGAACCTTTTTATACCGTGCGAGGTGTCAGACAAGGCGATCCCTTATCTTGCGACCTCTTCAACTTCTGCATGGTGAGTGTTTTGCGAAAGGCGGGAGTGCATCGCAATGACATTATTTTTAAAAAAGCGTCCAGTTGGTTGCGACATTAACATCATAGGACGCACCAAGCGAAGTGTTACTGCTGCCTATAATGGATTATCGTGCGGCTTATTGGATCTCAGATAACGGCCGATAACTATACTTTCGATATAGTCAAGGAATTTATTTATCTTGACTCCGCCGCTACCACCAAAAATGACATCTCAGTCTAGAAATTAAGCTTCAGGATGCAGCAATATCAGTCTAGATATTAAGCTCAGGATGCCTCTTGCCTACAGGTCATACGATGGTCTCAATAGGCAATTGAGTAGCAGAGACCTCTCTCATATGACAAAACTAATAATCTATAAGACGCTCATCCTCTTCGTGTTTTTTTAGGGCGCAGAGGCATGAACTCTATTAAGCAGATCTAAGAGGAAGCGGTATGAGCCTACATGAGCGACATAGACGTGGAAGCGTATGTAACATCCCGCGGCTGCGTGTCTCTGCCATGTCGTTCGAATGGAGGAGGATGCTCCGGCGAGACGGGTATTTGATGCGAGGAACTGCGGAAGTCGGCAAAGAAGACGACCCTGTTTGCGGTGGGAGAACCAAATCGGGGAACCCTGTGTTCGATTGGTGTAACCAACTTCAGAAGGCGTGCAAGAAGCAGAGGCCACTGGAATAATGTTTTGGACCTGTCATCATCGATTGGTGTGACCAACTGGCATAGTTGCGCAAAAAGCAGAGGCGCCTGGAAGCATGTGTTACGACAGGCCGAAAACCGTTAATCGGGTTGTTAATGGCGAATTAAGTAAGTAAGAAAGTGTAGTTATGATAATTTTGAAAGCAGAAAGCCTTTAAAAGTCCTATGTAAGAATCCTATGTTCCTCATGGAGTACAGCGACAATGAAGTAAATGTCCTTTAAGACACCAGTACGTATTTTGTATGTTTATCTTCGTTATTCATTTCAATCCCAACAACAACGATTATAAAATTCTTTTTTATTATCCGTCTAGACTAACTCTGGGCTTTCTCCGTTAGGCATTTAAAATTCCTAAAATCTCCCAGACTTACTTCTTCTTTTTCTATTTTTAAATAAAAAAAAAAACAAACAAAAAAAGAAAATTTAATTAAAAATTTTGTTGCATTTGGATTAACCCTCGGCCAAAATTTTCTTTGCTTTGTAATGCTTCTCTGTTGTTTTTTTTTTTAACCGAAAAAAATTTTTTAACGGAAGAAATCGCAACCATAACCGGAAACGGAAATCTATAAAAATTTTAAACACATTTATTTTTTTTTTTTTCATGTTGTTGTTGTTGCCGTTTTTTTTTCCCCCAGTTTTTGTGGCAAAGTTTAGCGTGTATATGCGGCTTTAAAACGGGATTTTTGTGTTAATGTTACGGTAGTAATATTTGTTTGTGGCATAACAAGTTAGTGTGTGTTAACAACTAAAACAGACGAGAAAAAAACCAGAAAAAATAACCGGAAAACGTTGTAGGAGAGAGAACAATTGTAATAAACAGGAGTAAAAATCATAAACCGTATTTATTTTCCTGTTTTAACAAGTTGTTATGTTATGTTGTTGTTGTTGTTGTTATTGTTATTGTTGTTATGTTGGCTTGCAGCTTAGTTATTAAAATATCTGAATATACTCTACCAGTGCACAGATAATGCAGGTGTATTGAGCAAATAAAGCAGCTTGTAACGCATTTTAGAAAAAGCGCATGCTTACACGCAAGTACATGGATACGGTTTGTGGCTAAAAGTAGAAATTACCAGGATAGTAGCCATATTCTGGTTAAAATCAGAATGCTTATGAAGCTTATAGAAACGCTGAAAATGCTGGTTTTTTAATTTCCTAGAAAAATATAGACAAAGCAGTGCTGATACCGAAGAGAACATTGCTGCTTTAGGGCACTAAAAAGCCATTTTTTTAAGACCAACTCTCTGGAGATGACTCCTACTCAATCAGTAGATTCTGTTAAATAACAAAAAGACAGTGTTTTTCCCTCTAGTGGAAGTCAAACCCACAGCCTCGTCACTTGAAGTTTAGCACACTATCTACTAGACGTCCGGTTACCCAAATTTTTAAAGATCCTTAACTGTTAGTCGTCATTGGTGTTGGACACCACGCTAACGACTTCTGTAGGAGCTGCAGAGATGACGAAGAGAACGAGACTGTCCTTCACCTGCTGGCTACATGCCCGGCTCTTTGTCAGAGGAGAAAGAACTACTTGGGCGCTTACTACATGGATAATCTGGCGGAACTCTCAACAATTGACATTGGCAGCCTAAATCGACTCATTAGGGGCTCAGAGTGGTTTCAAGACTAGGTAACACAATGGGCCCTTTGAGGCCCAAGTGTGTCCTTCCAATTCTCTATCTACCTACCTATCTACCCAACTGTTAGTCTTTGTTCTGGGACTGCGTAGAATATTTCACAAATGGATCTTGGATTATAAATCTTGGTCTATAAAATATAGTCCGTAATAGTAAAGTCAAACGACCATTGTTTGCATGACACTGTTGTTAATTGTGCTCATTTAAAACTGGCCGAATGTGTGCATTTTTATCAGAGAATTGGTGAAGTGAAGTCGGCTTCGTCTAGTAACTAATGTGTTGGCTTATTAGACGTGAGGCCATACCTCAAAACTCCAGGTCAGACATCTCCAACACAACAAAACATGACAAAATATTTCTTCAGCGACTTCCTCTCAGCAGATTTCTGGCCAAAACTCTGGGGCTAAAATAAAAATTGTCATGAAAAGTTTCTCAAAAATCTGTCGTTCAGAATATCAGAATTTAGATAACGACACTCATGTATAAAATTAACACACAAAACATAAGAATCTAGGTTTTAATCCTGACCAATTATGTGTGTATGTACGTATTTGGTTAAGTCATGATGTATATTTCCGGTTATATGACTGATTAAACGATTTTAAAACGTCCGTCTCGACTTCACAGGAAGCAAGCGTTCAATTTTCCATGAACTAGACTGGTAAAACAGTTTCTTTTTGATCGATGCCATGGGTTATGTTGGTTTTGATGACCGCTGTGCCTTCTGACTTGTAAGCATACATCTGAGACTTAAGAAAAACTCACTAGAAATAGTCTAACAGTAGCCGGTCCATAAGAATCCCACATGAGTTGTCATGTGGCATGAGCTGTGTGGCATGAGCCGTGCCTTCTTGGTGAAACTATATGTCCAAATCATTCAATTCAGTCCAAAAGATATTGGTAATCATCGAACTGTCGTTGATAGAGACATCCTAGTCAACGTTGCTCTCAAAGAAATACGGTTTGACGACGCCAAAATTCACATCAAACAGTGACTTTAACGAGATGCATTAGACGTTCTTTGACGTCATGTGGATGGGTATCGTCTCAAATTCGACAATTTTGTTCGTTCACGTGCCCATTCTTCCAGAAATGGCCTTCATCACTGAAGATAATTTTTCGATGAAAATTAATGTCAGTTAGCCATGCAGTGAACGTGCGTCGTTTAATCTGATGTACGTCCTTCCTTTCCTATCGTTACAGCTGCAAAATAAACTAAAATTAGACTCCAAGTTCATTAACAAAACCTTGACCTTATAATCGACGATGACGATACCTTTGTACCGCCTCATGTAATCGACTATGATCGTGTCTATCCTGTATGCTATTAAACTGTAATATTCGTGTTACTTTGAGGCACAAAAATTGTTTTTTGAAATAAATAACCATGTTATGCAATAACTCCGCAGCTGCATGTAACAATGTAGTTATGAAATAAAGTTTCGCACACACACACTCTCTCCCCCTCTCTCTCTCTCTCACTCTCTCTTTCTCTCTCTTTTGCAAACCAAAAAACTACAATTCGAAAAAATTTTTTTGGTTAAAAAATACTTTAAACCAACGCAACCATGTGGTTGTTGTTGTTATAATTGCAATTTTGAATTTTTTCAACGTCTATGACAGTAAAAGGGTGAGTAAAAGGTAGAAAGGCTTAACCAACAAATATGCGTTTGTTAATGTATGCGAAGGTATAAAAAATATAACGAATAATTTTAAGCTCAAAAATGCTTGTATTGCACTTAATAAGTAAGTAAGCAAGTGTCATGTATTTAACCCATATTATTTTGTTGTTTTAACGTATGCAGTGTGAACACGTTTTCTTGGTATTTAAAAAATGCAAACTGACTTAAAATGCAGTTACTAAGTCAGCCTTGTTATTTTTTGTCTTAAATTCATACGAATTTAGGTTTATGCGGCAGCACAATCTACAAACGCACTTTGACGTATACTGACGTATGTTGACGCATGTTGACGCATGCTGACGCATACTTATAAAAATTATTCTAGAACACAATTTATGGACAAATGTATTAATTTTAAGAACAAATCATTTTATTTGCTGTATTAAATATTATTTTATGTTCTTCATTGCCGAAACAAAGGCCTTAGCTTTGCACAAAGAAAGAGGCGCTAATATTACCATGAGAAAAAGTCATCCGGCCCACGACGACCTCTCAATGACCAATATACTTTACTTTAACTTCCCACACTCGTTTTATTCAAAGAGAAACGTGCTGATGAATATGAATAAGAATAGTCGTCTGGCTTAAGCCACTTAGTCTATCTTAAGAATAAGTTTTCGAGTATTCCTGTACGCTTAAAAAGTTTAAGCAAGTAATAAACGGTGGTAATTCCTTTTGCTTTGATTTGCAACTTTTGCAGAAATCAGGGGAAAGGATGTCTTCCTAATTGACATTGTCCAATAAAGACA